>CAUYQG010050607.1:0-19063 GCA_963574415.1 Tarsius wallacei | reverse complement strand
CCTGTAGTTCCAGCTACTTGGAAGGCTGAGGCGGAAGGATCGCCGGAGCCCAGCAGGTCGAGGCTGTGGTGGCCGGGAGCGGCCACTGCACTCCAGTCTGGGCGACAGAGTGAGACTCCAACTCAAAAAAAAAAAAAAATGTAAAACAAAATTTTTGAATTCTAAGGAACAACTACAAGCTGCTTGTCAAATCCTTCCTGCTCACACACCGTTTCTGAGAATTACTAGAGGAAAACATCCTTAATAATGAACTACAGAGCATTTATTTGTTTGTTGTAATGGTCGTCAGTAATTTTTTTTTTTTTTTTACATAGAAAGCAAAAATGGAGGGAAAATAGTAGCTTACGTGGCCTTGGAATCTTTGGTAAAGAAGATACATTCCCGTTTCTTAAAATGTGCTTGAATAAAATTCACCAAGTCCTTTGGAGAGAGAGCATTGGATAACATATTACTAATTTATTATCACCCACTGTTGATATTAATGAATACTAACTATGATCTTACCCTAGTACAAAGACTTTACGAATTTACCACATATTCATAGCATCCAGCACTTGTTCAAGCTTTTAGAGTACACAAAGTTTTTTTTAAAAAACAGGAATACATTTTAATTTTAATAACTAAATGCAAATTTTTCTAAAAGTTACTTGGAGTTGTCTTGTATATAAATGGCTTTATACACATAAAAATTATGTTTTTCCATCTCTAAGGCTACTAGGGGAAATATAAGCACTGGATGATAGTTTTTCATTAATAATATATCAATGCAGATTCCCATTCATCTTATGCTTGCTTTTCAAAAGAAGGCATATTCCAAAACCTCCTTCCATAGTTGTATTTGTGATCCCATAGGCAAGATAGTTAAGTACAACTGGGACCTAATTCTGACAAACAACCAAAGCCTTCATAAACCCAAAGCTGTCCTTAAGTTGGCAGAAGCAAACTATTTGAAAACAGATTTTTAAAAATACTTTTAAAATACCTACATGCCTCAAAGTAGGAGTAAACATTTGCAACATATATTAAACATCATATGATATGTAACCAGAATACGTACACACTATACCTCAATAGGAATAAAACTGACAACCCAATGGAAACAAATGGTAAAAGACAAGAGCAAGTATTAAATAAAAGAGAATAACCCATAAATACATGAAAAGAAGCTCAACTTCATTAATAATGAGGCAAATGTATGTGAAGTAAAACCACAGCCAGCTCTCATTTCGCACTCATCAGGTTGGCAAAAACGTAAAAGGCAATTAACACTCAGCGACGATGGAGGAGAGGGCAGTGGGCCTCATGCCTACTGCAGTGGGTGAATAAATTGATGCAACCATTCTGGAATATTGTCTATTCTTGCCAGTAAAGTTATCTCCCTGAGGAATAGTCCCTTGTGAAGAGAGAGGCAGGGTTGTCCCATGAATGGTCTGTATACTCAGGATGCCTGGCACTGATTTTTTCAAATTTGAGAGCTGTCTTGCCCTGAGGAGGTGACACTGCTAGGGCTTCCCGCTCCAGTAGCCCAATGCCACTTCTTGCAGGTCACGGGGCACTGCAACTGGATTTCTCCAACAACGTCATGCACAGTTGGCCTCACAAGACAGGCTGCTGGCACCAAAGCCAGACCTGACTCCTTATTCCCAGCAGCGAGACAGTCAACAGCCGTACACTGCAAATGGAGTGAGGAAGTGGGTTCCTCTCCCGGAATGAAGTCCACGGTGTCCTTCCCGAACCTGCCCTCCCCTGTCCCTGCAAGTCCTCAGATATCAGAGAATGGGGACCATGTGCCTCTTCTTCCCTGTCCTTTGAATATGTTTCCTCATAAATCCTGTGCCTTAAATCCCAGACCCCAAGAAGGAGAGATGCTGACCTTTACCTACCCAGCCTCAACTCAAAGAATGTTTTCCAAAGAGACCCAGTTTACACATCCAAGAATGTTAAGAGTGATATTGCTCCTAAATAGCAAAATCCAGAAACCAAGATGCCCATCACCCTTAGGCAGAATAAATATAAGCACATGACAGAGCACTGCACAACTGTGAAATGAATCGATGACTACATGTCTCAATGTGGATGAATTTCAAAAACAGTGCCAAGCAAAAAAAAAAAGAACTCACATAAGATACTTATAGCACAATTCTATGTGTATCAAAACCAAACATACTGTTTATATACTAGCAACACTTATATTCAAATCATAACATTATAAATTAAAGCAAGGAATGGGTAACACAAAATTCAGGATAGTGGTTACAACCTCTGACAGGAGAGAAAAAAACCCAGCAAGGGGCATATAGGAGGGTTTCTGAAGGACTGAAGTAGAATTAGTGATATTCTCTGTCTCAGGCAGGTGGTAGGTACAAAAGCATCCATTTTAATATACTTTAAGCTGGAAATTTACATTTATACATTCTTTTCTATGTATATTTCACAACCAACACTTAGAAAGCAAAAATAGCTTCTATGCTCACCTGTATACAAAATTTTTAAAAATCCGTGACACTCATTCTTTCTCATTATATTTTCTATCCACTTACCTAATTTTGTGTCTACTTAATGTGAATAGATAAAATTCAATAGCTTGTTAAACTTGTGAAATCAAAGATCATGGAGGAAAAGTGATGATTTAAAAAAAACTTCTTTATTGCTAAACATTCCCTCTGAAAAACACTTTGCAGAGGTATGTGTGTGTTCAGAGGGCAAACAGGAACACCCCAGAATTGAGACACTCTGGGGTGGTCTCAGTACTTCTACCACGAAGACTCCTGCATCTGGAAGGGGGTGACGCACAGGGGCTGAAGGGAGGAGATGCATGGAGTGGGAAGCCACAGGAGGACCAGTAAGAGAAAGAATAAGTCTCTGTCCATCTTCCGGGGCACTGACACCTGAGGCCAGGTGGACCCACCCACAAGGGCCCTTCCAGAGATGCTTCGTCACTTGGGGTCCAAGGAGAAGAGCAAAGGAGTGCAAAACTGGAGAAGGCTCCACTGTGCTTTGCCCACTGTTTGCTTCTCACAGGGCCAGGACTAAGGTGAGACTGGGAAGCAAATCTAAGAAGACGCTCAGTCTCAAGGGTGAGCAAGTGCAGGAGCGGCCCCTCCCCCACTACCTCCAGAGTCTGCGCCTCCTTAAATTTTGCACCTGGGCACCTCAGTTGCCTAGTCCCAGCCCTAGGAGGCAGACCCCAGCTGGACACAGCGGGGTTTTGCTTGTTTGTTTTTTTGTGATATATCACAAAATCAGCCCGTATGTAACCCACCAATGAGATTGAAATACTGAACAGCGCTCCAGAATCCCCCATTTCTGTTTCTTCCCTTTCTACTCAAAGCTAGCCACTATCCTGCTGTAGTCGAGGGGAACCTGGATGTCAGACTGGAATGTAGTATAATTTCCTGACAAATGAGAGTATTTGACAGACCCAACCTGAGACCCTGGCACAGAGCTGGAAAAGGGACTTAGACTTAAGAATCAGACCAAAGGCAAGAGCATCACGTTTTAAACAGTAAAAAGAATATTTAAAAGTGGTATTTAAAATTCCCTAAAAGTCACTTAGCAAATGCATTATTTAACAACTTATTGAGGTTGCAGTTATAACCTTTAAAATGGGTGTGACTTACACTCTCACTGTAGGATACTTCTGTGCTCCGAGACACGCTGGAATACAGGGTATGGGTGCTGTCCAAAGTGCCGTTCCTTCTGTTTCTCATGCTGAGCCTGGCTCGCTCAAAGGACATCTCTTCTGTGAAGATTTGGGGAGGGGGGTAAGTTTGGGTTACAAATAGTAAAATGACTTCCTTCAAAGTTTCACCTCAATGTCCCTTTCCTCCACCCTCTTCTCTTTGCCATGTGCAGCGTCCCATGTTCCGTCCTACCCACCAGGGTCATTGTACCCCTGCCCCTAATTCCTCTTTGTCCTCTAGGACTCAGCTAGAGTTTCCGCCCCTGATCACATTCTCCCTGGTTTCTCACCCCCAGGTCAAAAGCCTTTCTGAGTGACCCCTCTTCGTGTGGCAGCGTGATGACCCCACTAGACCGAGATCTCTGAGAAGAGAGACTGTGCCACATCCATCACAGATCATCACACATATGGGTCTTACAACAGCTACATGCTAAGTTAATGCATTGGAAAGAAGGAGAATTTACAGAGGAGACCATAATTAGCAGCTTATATCAGCCAGAGGACATGGCCCTCCAGCAGGGAAGAAGAATCCTGGCCCTGATCCAATCAAGCAAATCTGAAGAAGGGCCTTGACCAATGGTGGTGAGTAGGACCTGAGATCAACCTGCCCCAGGTCACCCTGAGACTCTGAAGCAGGTGCATGGGCCCCATAGACCCCTGGCACTTCCCTCCAGGCTATGGAGCAGGCAGTTAGCCCAGGCATTAGGAAATCTCATCAGTCACGGAACATTTCCTGTAGTCCTCCCTGTGTTCTCACTGTAAGACGTTTCCATCATCACATTTCAGGAGTCTTGTCTCCCAAACTCTGACTCACATCCCAAGTTCTAGACAAAGACCACAGATGCCTGCCTATTCGACCTCCCTTGTGGTTCTGCAGAATCAGTAAACAAAAGCATCATCCTGTGCCTCCCTGAGTCCCTCCCCCTGGCTCCAAGCTCCACCTGTCTGTCATCATCACATCAGAGTGGCAATTCCTCCTTCTTACTCTTGCCAAGACACTCCAATTGGATTGGGTTACCCTAAATGCCGAACTTGCCACCAGGGGCTCTACTTGTCTCCCCAGCCTGGCCGAGTCAATTTCCTCTCTCTGCTTCTGGTCCCTTTTCCTCCTGAGTCCCTCCTTTCTCATCTGCAGTTCCACCCTGTGTCCCAGTTCTCTTACCCACACCTCTCCATCTATCATCTCCTGCTCATCCCCCAGGCTCAGCTCACTCATCATTTCTTCAGGTAGATGCTTCCCAAAGCCGGTCCCTGGGACAGGCACTGGCTCACCTATTTCTGTGACCCTTCTACCACCACCAAGCTGTGCGATCTTGATTTGTTTAATGATCTGTTTGACCCCTGTTCACTTGCTGGGGCCAAGGACCTTGCCTATCTTGTTTACCACTAGACTCCCAGAGCCTGGCACAGTGAGTGAAGGAGATCAGCATAAATACTTATTGGGTGAATAATTTGAATAAGTCAATTCCCCCCTCACAAATCCTCCATCAGTTTGCAAACAGCTTCCATGTCACCTTCCATAAGCCCTCGAGGCAGAAACATCTAAGATGCAGAGCAGCCTCACTTTGTTCCCGGCCCCTCAGCACAGAGGCCCTGGCTCCTCTGCCCAGATCACCCATGCCAGGCCAGCAGACTCCCACACCACAGAAACTGGACACTGCTTTAAAACACATTCTCAATGGTCGGTCCAGACTGTTTAAAACAATGAAAGCTCCTTTTACTTCTCTCCCCAGGCATTTCAAAGAGAAGCTCAGAGTATTAATTGGTACTTTACATACATTATTGCTAAACCGCAAATCAATCCTGAAAGGTATTCACGATGATTCCCACACAGCAAATGGTTTCTAAGTAGGGCACCCATGGTTAGGAAGTGACTTCATTTGCTTAGAAATGAAAAACTGCTTATTTCATTGCAACAGAAAAGGGGTACTTTTATTGGGTCACATTCCCATCAAACAAGGGATGGGAAAGACATGTACAATGTGCAGCTTGCAGTCCTGTTCCAACAGTTCAAATGCCTTTTTAGCAGCTATTAGTTTCTTATGGCTCTCTGAGGACAGTTGATACTCAAGTTGACTGATGATAGGTCTGAGCATACTTAACAAAGTCTTACATAGCAGCTATTCCATATGTTGGTCTTCTAGACATATTTTTTTTTTTTTTTAGGATTTCAGGTTTGGATGTGAAAGAAGCACTGGAAGAAGGCCCAAGGGAAGAGATGGAAAGAGCACCCAGGAGGCCTAGAAAGCAGGAAGAGGGCTGAGCAGAGGAGGAGACTCCCCTAAGGGGGACTGAATGGGAAAGGCAGTGGGGTGGAGGAGAAAGCCATACCAGAAAGAAATCTCTCCACACATCACATGCCAAGGAGAAGTGAAAAAAACCACACCACCTGATCCAACAATTCACAACCCACGGGAAAATGGACAAAGAGTTAGGATTCAAATTCACCACCCAAGGGAACACAAATTGCAAATCAACTCTAAAACATACTAAACCTCCCTTGTCATAAAAACAGTAAGAGTTCAAGAACACTAAAACACCAAGGGGAGATGTTTTGGGATGACAGTATTGGATGTTGTGATGAGGGTGGTGGGACAGACACGCTCATATGATTGGTTGAGGGTAAAATCTGCTCTATTTCCTGCAAAGCAATTTGGCAACAATGTAGCAAGGCATTTAAAATTTCCATTGTTGATCCAGTGGACTGGTTTTGGAGAATCTCTGTGAAAGGATCAGAGATATGTAAACAGTTATACTCAGAAGATGTTCATTGCTAAGTTATTTATAACAGAAAAATTGAAAATGACCCAATTTTCCATCAATAGGAGAACATTAACACCCAAAAGAAGTAAAACAATAGCACCACAAAGTGGGTATTTTAACGATATGGAAAAAAGTATGATTTATTGTGAGTAGAAAAAAGCAGGAGGCAAGATATAATGGTTCACAGCTCTGGCTTTAGCAATAGTCAGTCAGCTTAAGTTCAACCATTAACCCTACAACCATGAGTGAGCCTCTCACCCTCTCAGTTCCCTTGTAAAGGTGGCTCAGTCACTGTCAAATAACACATCTTTTGCAAAGGTAGCTATTGCTGTAGGGAGTGCAAATGTGTTATATATAATGTTCAAGACACAGAGAAACAAATACATCAAGATGCTAACCATTGCTATATGTGGGAGTGGGACTGTGAGTGATTGCAGTTTCATCCTTTTACTTATTTTATTTTCCAAAATTTAAATATATTGCTTATGTCATCTGAAAAATATATTTAACAACAGGAAAAGTACCTAGAGGCTGGGCAAAGCGAATGTAGCTGACGACCTTGGCAATATCAGCATCAGTCAGTGGGAGGCGAGAGGGTGAGGACAACCCACTTAGAACTGTTCCCCAGGGACACACAGAGAGGGAGGGAGGGCTGGCTAGGGGGAGGAGAGGGTTGATGGCTGGTTTGTTTGTTCTAAAGAGGTGAGATCATGTCTAAATTTTAAGGAAAAAAACTAGCAGAGAGGAGGAGATCAAAGTACAGGGCAAATATAATAATTATAATAATAGCATGAATAGAAGGATTCTGTGGAGTAGGTGGGAGTAATGAAGCTAACAGCACTACATAAAAAATTGAAGAAAAAGAGAAAAGGTAGTCAACAATAACATAATACTTATAAACAACTTTGAATTTTTTTCCTCACGTTATATTCTTTGAAATATTTCCTGGACATGGAATTAATTTCTGTCCCACCACAGCACCTCAGTCTTGTTTGTTCTGTCTCACTTTTACTGCAGAGAAGAGATGAGGGTCTGCTCAAGAGCAGGAATTTGATAGTGAGGCTTCAAGGGTTTTCAGGCTTCATTCAACAGCCATGACCAGAGTAGCCTTCCTTAAATGTGGACCATGGAAAGAGGTAGTGAGAGATAGGAAGGGGATTGTGAGCAGGGAGCTATGTGAGTGGAGGAAAGGTGAGGTTATAAACTTTATGAGGAAAGCAATTGTCAGCAGGGTTCAATTCTTTGAAGGTTGTTGGACTTAGGCTTTCCATATTTCACTAGCTGTTGGCCAAAGGTCTCCCTCAATTTTTGGCTATGTAGGCCTCTCCAACAAGACAACTTGCTTTATCAAAGCAAGAAAGTTGAGAAAGGATAGAGAGAATTTGCTAGTAAGACAAAGTAGTAGTTTTTGTTGTCAAATCAGGGAATTGACAACTCCTCACTTTTGTCATACTCTACTTGCTAGAAACAAGTCACTAGGTCCAGTTCAAACTCAAGGTCAGGGAACCACACAAGGGCATGGAATGCCAGGAGGTGGGGATCCGTGGGCCATCTGAGAAGACTGCCTACCACTATACCCTTTTGATTTACATTTATTTCCAATGTTCTTGCTTTGTCAGATCTTTTGAATAAAACATCTTTTGAATATAACATCATGTCAAGAGTCACCATGAGACTATTCAATTTTATTTATTTGGGTTCCATGGTATAAAAATTAAAGCAAGACTACTAAGGCATCTGATTTAGCAGAAATGCTAAGGAAGAAATCAGGGTTTAGGAAAATTTAGGAAAGAGTGACAAAACTCACCACTGCTCCATTCTCATGGCACACTCCTATGTGCTAAGTCACTGATGGTTACTGCAAGCTTACCTGCTGACTGCCTGGTTCACTCTCTTTAACCACTTGTCACCCACCTTCACTATGGTAAGAAGTATAATCTGGGCTTCAGACTCAGGTCGTTATTATTAAACCATTCTTTTAGATTCTATGTTTTCACCTTAGAGAATAATTTTTAATCTTTATGTTAGTGTTTATCCTATATGTCACATACTCGCTTACACTTAGACTTCTTTACTTTCCTGGTATTCAGTGTGAGTCCTTCTGTTCCTGACATGTCTACTGTGGACCCACCTGTAAGCATCATAAGAAAGTCTCTGGGGATAATCTGAGTGGAGCAAAGGATAAGAGGGGTATACATGAGGAACTTTTCATATATTGAGATGTCTTTTTACTTTATTCACACATGGATAACTTGGCCACACTTTTACCCCAAACACTGTAAAAAGGGTTCCATTTGTATTAAATTTTTTATCTTGTAAAGGAAATTCCTGAAAACTGAGGGCAACCTTATTGTTATTCCTTCTGTCCACCAATAGGTGTTTTCTCCCTTATTCTCACTAATATTGTAATGACTCTAACTAAATATGAATCTAAAAGTTTTGCATTGAACATGGACTCTATTTACATGCAAACTCATTTGTTTGTTTGTTTTTTTTTTCATTCTGTTTTACCACTGTTTTCTGATTACAGCCTCCACTGGACAATGGCGAGAGTGAGCTGCTTCCCTAGTAATGATGGTAGCTGAGACTAGAAGTCTCACAACCCACCAGTAATTGTCTAACTTTCTCCTGTTCTCATTTTTAATGAAACCGGCACCCAAATCAGGTGTGGTAAAGTCTGGCAGCGTTGTATGAGCTATTGTCAAATCAGAGAATGTTCTTGAGATGGACAGTAGATGCTGGCCCATGGGACCCTGCACAGTGACCTGGTAGCAGCAGTGCTGATCAGGCATAGCATGACAGCAGGCACCAACAAAGTGAGGCTTTGCCCCTCAACTTTGACCCGTCCCACAGAGGAGGGACTTTAGTACAGTTGTGCCATGCCTGGCGTGGTCATTCCTCATAGACCCATGGAGAACACTGGAGATTTGTCATGTAAGTAACAAGTTTTTCAGAGGAAGAAAATGTTCCACACACAGTAATGGGTATTTTTTTTTTTTGACAGTTGTCAAAAAAATCAAAAGAATAAGTCTTCCCTGAGCTATGGAAAGATCTGAATTTTCACAAGCAAAATCTTAATGGGTCTAATGCCAGCAAAATTAATAGGACCAGAGGTATCCTGATGCGATTGTCTGTAATCAAAAAGTAAAATTCTATGCCCCAACTGACTAAATAGACTTTCTCCGGGCCAAGAGAAACCTGAAAAACTAAACTCCAGGCTATGACAGAAAAGGAGGTTGGACATGCCTCGTTATACTCCTTCCCTGTGGAGTGTAGGCACAACCGACTAGCATAACATGACAAAACAGATTCTGGCAATAAAATACCAAATTCCAACCTGACTCTGGTATAGCATCAAATGACAGCAGATCCTAAAAGAAGTGAAAATATTTTACCCCAAAATGTGTTTCTTTGACATATTTTGAAGTGACCCTGCAAAGTCATCTTTTGGGGGAATTTGCATCTGTAGAGAATCTCCTTCCCTAGGAAGAATCTGACACTTGAGACATTTATTGTCTATTCTCTCTCTGATTCCTGCTACTTAGAGGTTTCATCTGTATAACAGGAACCTTGGTTTCTACAATCCCTCTTATCCTAACTCAAGCATTTTTTTTTTTTTTTCTTTTTACTGATTTCAAGTTCTTTAGACAGAGTTTAACTCTTTCTACCAATTGCCTATTGGAAAATCTTTAAATTCACTTACGACCTGTAAGCCCCTGTTTGAGAAGTTCCACCTTTCTGGTCCTAACCAATGTAAATCTCACATGTATTGATTTATATATTTTTGCCACATGTATTTATTTATATTTTTTGCCTGTAACTTATAAAATTTATAAAACCAAGCTGTAATCCAATGTCCTTTGGCATATGTTCTCAGGACCTCTTGGGACTGTGTCTCAAGCCTTGGTCACTCATATTTGACTCAGAATAAACCTCTTCAAATATTTAAAAGAGTCTGGCATTTTCATCAACATGTATAAGTACAAAAATAAACATAAAGCCAAATAAGCAATGTAACAGATAAAAAAACAATAAGGAGAAAAATCAGACTGGTGTCAAACTTCTCCTTTTCAATACTCAAAGCTAGAAAATGGAGCAATATTTGTATTTTCTAAGAGGCATAAGATTGTGATATAGAAATTGCATCATCAGCTTCTCTAACTGTGAGTGCATCAGAAAGACCACCTCTGGGTTGTGAGGAATGACTAACTTTAGGTAGTCCAGGAAAAGGGGACAGGGAGGCTTAGGGCTGGGAGTGGAAGTGATAGATCTAAAGGTAGAAATTCTTTTAAAAATAATTTTTAAATTGTTTATTTTAAAGATGTGGGGTACAATTCAGGGTTAGGTATACAAATGTTCATTTTATAGGGGTTTTTTTTTACGTTTAAATTTTTGCATTTCATCATGGTGCACAATGATTTGAAGAAACTTACTAAAATGTTACATAGTATAAAGGAATCAAAGAGAAAGAAATGAGCAAGGGGTAAAATAAGAAGAGATTGGTAAAGTAAGGCGCTCATTCAGCCTCATGGAAGGCCTGTCTTAAGGTCCTGTGGTTTTGCTAGAAATCATACTCTAACCTTACTAGTGGACAAAGCAAGGGATTAGCATGGCCAATCACAAGCTTCACAGAGGCTATACAGTAACTTCAAACCCACATTCCCTAATATTGAGGCTAGGGCAAAAAGAACTCTTGTAGCTGGGGACAGATGGAATGGAGAAGATGGGCGTGGTTATAAAGGGGCATCCAAGAGAAGGTTTTCTAGTGATGGAACAGTTCTGTGACTTGATTGTTGTGGCAGTTACACAAACCTACTCATGTGATAAAATTGAATAAAACTATGCATATACTGATGAGTATACATGTAAAACTGGTGGGATCTAAATAGTCTGTGCATTGCACCATTATCAATATTCTGGTGTTGATTGTGTACAATAGTTGTGTGTGATGTTACCATTGGGGTGAACTAGGTGAAGAGTATACAGAACCTCTCTGTACTATTTTTTTTCCACTTCCACTTCTTGTAAAACCATAATTATCTCGAAATAATAAGTTAAAAGTGTGAAAGAAAATAGGATCTGGGGACCCCAAACTCACTATGCCAAAGGGAAAGTTAAGTTTGGGGCCCAAGTCACATGCACAAAAAACCACCTCTCTTTTGTTATCAAAAGGATAGCTGCCATAATGAAGGTCTACATTCTCCCCAGATGGCCTCTCTCACAAATTGCTCACAAGGAAATTCATCGTGGGCCCTCAAATGCTTTCAGAATATTCATCAAAAGAGCATAGCATAGAGTCAATATAGGTAAAGAGCAACCATTTTATATTGCTTACAGCCATTTTATATTGCTTAGCTTTATCATGTTTTTCTAGCAGTTCACTTTAATTTACCCTCTAATCAGTAGCCAAGGACAGAACCAGTTTTTCAGAGGCAGCTATTGATAATTGTTTTATAACCTCCCCACCAGACTATTTTGTGAACAAGTTAACCTAATCAGTTTTTTGAGATCTTATGACACAGACCCCATCAATATGGCAACTGTCATGTGACTAACCCACCCATCTGCCTGCCATCTATCACCTACCCCTACTTGATGATGTGAAAAAGACCACCACCCAATTCCGTTAACAACTTGCCCCCCATCAAAGGGAAGCTTTAAAAGCATTCAACTTCAAGCAGCCATTTTGCCATTGCTTTGCTAAACTCTGGTGTGGCTAAGTGACTCTTTGAGCTATGGCCACCATGTTTCCTACCTTTGGCCTACTCCCTTACCTTGGGGAGGTGAATCTCCTCTCTCTGTCTCTCATTCTTTCTCTCTCATTCTCTCTCTCTAATTTACTTTCTAAATAAACTATATTTTCCAATCCAACTTCTGTGCAAGTCTTTGCATCTTTTGCGCAGCACCAGATCAAACAAACCCAGAGGGTCTGACTTAACGTTTTTGGAGGCCCCACTGGGATTGTGACCTAACATTCATCCCCACTGTGGACAAGCCTTGAAGCAAAATGCTATTGGGTCTTCCTTCCTCCACTCTATCTTTCCACATGTTTACGTTATCTGTTGTGAAACGCACATTTACTGAGGGCAAGATGAACACATTATCAACTGTTCTTCTGCCCCCCTCTTTCATTCATAACATGTAAAATCACTGAGTGCAAACCAAAAGCCTTCACAATAATGTAAACATTTGGTCCAAATGACCTCTCTCCCACCTTTTTATTCCTCCTTACTCTACTGTTTCCTCTTTCCCCTTTAAATACTGCACTTTTTCAAAGTGCTTTTCAGAAAAAGAATGTATCACAAACACTGCTATGATTTATATTTCTTTTCCTGGGCATGTCCTAAAACTAAGATAGAAAAACAGGAATTAAGCAGGAAAGCTGTCCTCAAGGGTCTTAAGTAAGCAGCTGCATGCCATCTCTGCTTCTGTAAACATGCTCTATTGTACCTCATATGGAAATGTCCATAAAGATGACTGCTTCAGTACTTGTTGTGGAAGTAACCATTCCCGATCCTAAATTTAAAATTACAAACCACCAAGGCAAACCCATGTTGTTTTTATTTGTTTATTTATTTATTTTTTGAGTTGGAGTCTTTGGCACCCAGGCCGGAGTACAGTGGCACACTTCCGGCCACTGCAGCCTCGACCTCCTGGGTTCCAGTGATCCTTCCGCTTCAGCCTTCCAAGTAGCCGGAACTACAGCCACGTACTACCATGTCCGGCTAGTTTTTGATTTATTGTAGAGACGAGGTCTCACCAAATTCCCTGGGCGGGTCTTGAACCCGCGGGTTTAGGCAATCCACTCACCTCAGTCTCCCAAAGTGCTGGGATTACAGGCTGAGCCACCAAGCCCAGCCAGCAGACCCATGTATGTTGTAACCACAAAAGTTCTACAAAAGCAGCTGGAACTGAGGGTTGGGGTTCAGGTTTTGGGAGGCTACTCTGCCTGAGACTTCCGGAATAAGCACCTTCCTTTCTCCTCTCAGTCTCCAGTGCCTGTTCTGAGTGCATTCATTCCCATTTCCAGTGAGCTGCTGCAGTTGCTATAACAAAACTTTGACAGAAATAAACCTCAAAATGACTGCAATGTCCCAGTATTTTGTATTTTTTAACTTTTTAGTTTACATGGTAAACCATGAAGGAATTCTGTGTAGAGTCAGCCCTTGACTGATAGCAGCTCACTAGTATTTTTGTTGATGAAAGATGCAAAACTCTGCAAAATATTTAAGATGGTTTATTTTGAGCCAAATGTGAGTAACCTTAGGCCCATAACACCATCCCAAGAGGTCCTGAGAGTGTGTGCCTGAGGTGGTTGAATTTTAGCTTGATTAAAGGAAGACAGAAGTCACAAGAAACCATAAATCAACCACCTGAGATTTACATTGGTTTGGCCCTGGAAGTTGGAGCATCTACAAATGGGGGCTTGCAGATTATAGATGAATTCAAAGATTTCCTGACTGGCAATTGGTAGGAAAAGCTAGGCTTTTTTTTTTTTTTTGAGTTGGAGTCTCACTCTGTCGCCCAGACTGGAGTGCAGTGGCCGCTTCCGGCCACCACAGCCTTGACCTGCTGGGCTCCAGCAATCCTTCCACCTCAACCTTCCAAGTAGCCGGAACTACTACAGGCATGCGCTACCATGCCCGGCTGATTTTTGATTTATTTTAGAGATGAGGTCTCGCCAAGTTGCCCAGGCAGGTCTCGAACCCGCGGGCTCAGGTAATCCACTCACCTCAGCCTCCCAAGGCTCGGGATTACAGGTTGAGCCACCAGCCCGGCTGAGTTAGGCTCTTATCTAAGGAATCTTGACATCGGCAAAGGAAATGGCCAGCTTGAGGAAGGATGAGGGAATCAAGTTTCTTGATTTGTAGATGAAGCCTGATGGGTGAAAAACTTCAGAAAGAATAGGTGGTAAGTATCTTAAAAAATGCCCAGAGTCCAGGAGTCCCCAAGAGATGGCTTTGTAGGGTCATAAAATACTTGGATCAATTCCTGACCTCCTATAATGTGGCCTAAAACCCCCTGCAGCTGCAGAAAGTCAAATATGACCTCTAAAAAAAATGAAAGGAAAACCCCAGCCAGTTAAGAAAGTCTAAAATTTGACTATCTGGGAGACTTTGTTTACATAATAAGGCAAGTCTTTGCTAGCCAAGCATTTTCTCTTTTTTTCTCTTTCCTAACCTGTCTTGTCACTACAATCTGCACACTCTAAGTATGGGAGGGTTAAATTCAAAGAAGGACACATAATTGTGTCAAGGCTAGCCTTAAGAACTCTTTCGACTAAATTAAAAAAGCAAAATGTAACCTAAAACAAAGTTCAAAACTGCCTGCTCTAGATTCCTTCTGGGAAGAGCAATAGAGATTTCCACACCTTGTAGTCTGGTGTCTATGGTTTAGCCCTTTCAATGCAGTGGCCGGGGTTCAATTCCCAGCTAGTGAATTAGTCTTTTCTGGTTTGATATTTATGTGACTTTTGCTGTTTATTAATCCTTTTCCGTTCCTTGGACACTTTTGATTTCCTATCTCTCATCTGTGGGGCATATGGGGTTTTTGGCCTTTGTATGTGGGCAATCTGCCAAGAAGCTGAGACCCTAGGGAATATAACCAAACAGAAGTGTGGGTTGCACTCCGTTTACAGATAGTGAAATTTTCCTTTCACTGAGCTATCTTTGTGGTAATTCTGGATCTTGTAAAAACTGCTTACCACCTCTTTGGAAATGGGTCCATGGTTAAATCATAACTTTGGTAAAGGCACTTGGGAGGATATCTTTGTTGGGGGGAGTCAGAGAGCATCAACTATTTGTCCCAACTAAGTTCTGGTAAGGAGATTTGAAAAGATATTTTGTAGGGCTCTGTGATTAAAAGTCAGCTGAATTAAAAGCTAATATACAAAGCCTTTATGCTTTTTTTCTTGGGATCCTGTTTTTTGGGAATTTTTTTTTAGCCAACTAAATTTTGTCTGTTTTTCCACGTGTCTGTCCCTCCTTTCTCTTGCCATCCTTGAGGGCCACATCAGGGGTGAGCTATCTTAAAACTCTTTTGTAAAAGAAATGTACATCTTAAGGAAATCTCCATTTTTAAGGGTATCTGCCTGTTGTTTTAAACCCATAAGTCACACCTTTGTTTAAAGTGCTTTTCCTGGTTATCATAACTGAACTTTTACCTATACCATTTTTTTTTTAGTTTGAGCAAATGATGGAACAATATTCAGGCCTGACACCTTAACTCTGTTCTTTCAAAATATAATTATATTACCTTGTTTCACCAAAGGATTGTCCCTCTAGAAATGAAGATGTAGGGTTGTTGAAACAGATAACTGAAAAAGATTTATAGTCTAAAGTAAAAAGAAGAACTCACAAAACTGGCAAATAGAAAATCTTAACAGAAGCAGATCTTATCTACCTGTGTGCCTTTTTGTCCAAGTATTTGTGTGATGTTATACTACCAAAATATATAAAGCAAAAGTATGAATAAAATATTTTATCAGAGGAATAGAAATTCAACTCAAATGCCTCTTAGTTCATGTGACTTTGATTGTCTTTAATAAATAAAGATATAAAATAAATAAATAAATAAATAAATAAAGATAATTTTTTAACTCTTGGTAAAATAAAATAGAAACATTTTCAGAATTTAATTTAGACATTTTGTCTGAGTCTATTGATCTATTGGTCAGACACAGTCTTTACTAGATGTTTTAAGACATAAAACTTTGCTTCTGGAACACTTTTGACATTTGCTTAACTTGTCTATAACCTTATGTCTTTAGATTTGAGGCTTTAAAATATAATGAGGCCTAGCCCCAGGAATCGTCCTTTGTCCTAAGCTTTGCATCTGGTACATAATTAAAATTGCTTGCCTTCTAGACATAGGAGAAGCCATTTTACATGCAAGGTGTATAAGAAAAGTAGGAGATGCTTGGGAAAATTTATAAGAAGGCATGGGAATGTGTTTTTTGCTAAAGAAAAAGTAATTTTGTCTAGTTTAGAGGTTTTTAAGTTGTTTTAAATTGAAAGAAAAATGATAACTAAAATTAAATGAACATAGAAAGTTAGGAAGGAAAGTAAATTTTTAGGATACCACTGAAGGTTAAAGTCACTTGTAGAAGATTCATGGCAGATTAATATTATGAAAAAAACAAATTTTATATGTGACCAAGTTGGCTAAAATGTAAAGGGTATTATTTAGTTTTTCTACAAGTTGAACACACTGATGCAGGACTGGAATCTGGGCCACAGGGTCAAAATAACAGGGTTTTCTTGGAGCATTAATCCTGAAAGGACAGACCAAGAATGGGAAGCCATTTTTCATCTTGTTCTTAAACCCTGACACAATGATGAGAAAGTAGAAGCTATGCTTTTGGAGAAATGCATACTTTAGGTATTTAACTTTACCGACTTTGTCTTTTCAGAAACAGACTTCCAGGTATCTGAGGCATAGTGGCAATCAAGCTTGCCTAGAGTAGAGGGAATTTACAAGGCCTAAGACATCATGCATTGGGCAAGGACTGTAAAAGTCATGAAACTTGTAATTACAAAAGTTATAACTGCTCAGAGGGATAGCGGGTGGGGATTCGATCTCCCAGTAAATTGGGCACTTTCTACAGGGAAGCCAAGGATCCCCTGAAGCTACCTACTGGGAATGCCTAGGAGATAAGGGGAGGTACACCCTTCGTTAGGTCTAAGGAATATCGTTTGGGAAGGTACAGGAGAATTAGAATCCTTGTCATGCCCTTCTCTAGGGGCTATGATAATGTGGGTGAACATTAATGGGTCTCTGTGTCCGGCTTGCCAGCCCCGGCAGTGCTGCACACCTCCCTGTGCCTCTCCACCCTCACCCTGTCTGTCTGTACCCTAACATTTTTGAAGGTTCCACCAAGATAACCGAGATATCTCTCTCTTTCTTATTTCCTTACTTGTGACCCTCTGTGGACTGTGTTGGAACCTGTTGGCAACTGAAGGCTCTGGCTGAGGCTACACTTCAGCGTGCTGAAAGGCCCTGGGGAAAGACATCAGACTGCTGTGGCCCGACTGGGTGAAGGGCTAAGGTTAACTCTTTACTTCCTTCTAGCCAAGATTTCTGAGTTTCCCCGTGGACCAGACTGGATTTCAGAGGACAACTGATGGTCTCTGCCTAGGGCTACTCCCTAAGGAGGCAAGAAGGTCCCCAAAGGAAATTTCGAACCGCCGGCGCCCATAAGGATGGGAGACAAAGTGCTTGGTTTCTTTACTCTTTTTTTTTTTTTTTTTTTTTAGTTGGAGTCTCACTCTGTAGCCGAGACTGGAGTGCAGTGGCCGCTTCCAGCCACCGCAGCCTTGACCTGCTGGGCTCCGGCGATCCTTCCGCCTCAGCCTTCCGAGTAGCCGGAACTACAGGCGTGTGCTACCACACCCGGCTAATTTTTTGATTTATTGTAGAGATGAGGTCTCACCAAGTTGCCCAGGCGGGTCTCGAACCCACGGGCTTAGGCAATCCACTCACCTCAGCCTCCCAAGGCGCGGGATTACAGGCTGAGCCACCGAGCCCGGCTGGTTTCTTTACTCTTTTCCTCTGTGGCTGGTGAAGTAACCCCACGAAGGACCTTGAAACTCCAACAGCTGCATGGTATGCCTTTCTCCATCTTTGGTGAGTCATCCCCTTTTTTTCATCCACACACACATATTTGAATGCGCACTCTTGGATCGCCCTTTGTTCGGATGACTTTCTGTGTCTCTCGGGTTTCCGGGTTCTGTCTTGGGATACTCCTAGCAAGGGTCGGGGACCTAGTTGCTCAAAGTCCTGGTACCAGGCCTTCCAAGACATGGTGGAGCATGCATCCGGCAAGCTCCGGTGGGCACAGGGATGGGAGGACGCTCTCTCCCTGCTGACTCACATCCTCTGCGCTGATTCCTTTGAACCTGTTGGGGACGCCCGGCAGGGGATCTGGATGGGATAAGGCCCAGAAAAAAATCCATGATACCAAGAACCCATTCCAATAGTACCCCTGTTTCCTTTTACAGGAACCATGGGGAACTCTCAATCGGTTGTAAAGAAAGATACATCACTGTCATGCCTTTTAAAACACCTTAAAGTTTTAAAACTCAGTGACGATTTTCAACCGAAGCGTTTAATGAACACTGCTTGGCCACAATATACTCTGGGGAATGTTGAAACCGGGGCAGAAGGTGGCTCCCTAGCCCCTAACACCCTTTTGCAGCTTGATTTGTACTTAAAGAAAAAACGACAAATACCTTGAAATCCCATATATTCAGGCCTTTTATGAGTTAACTCGCCACCCAGATAGATATTCGTTCTTCCTGTCGTATTTTTGTGTTGGTTCCCCAGACCCCATTGCCCATAGGTTCCTTCCTCAGAGGATACTGATCCTGCTGACTGAGCCGCCTCTCCCTCAAAAAGATTTTTTCACCTCCTTCATTCTCTCCTATTCCTTCTACAACTCTGATTCCTGCATTCCCTCTAACTCAAATGCTGACCCAGCTGGTTTAACTTCTCCTGTCTCTCTTATAGTCTGCTTTTACTACTCCACTCTCTGTCAGTTTCTCTTCTTGCCCTCCACCTTTATCTGCGAAGGGCTGGTGTCTACGGCCGTGCCTAGCCCTGGCCTTCAGTCTTTCTCTT
>CAUYQG010050605.1:0-32043 GCA_963574415.1 Tarsius wallacei | reverse complement strand
AAAAAAAAAAAAAAAGAAAAAAAAAAGAAAGAGAAAACAAGAAAGTGACATATAACCACACCAATCATGGATAATGTTTGACCTTTGTCTAACTTAATAACTTTGTCTATTTCAACTACAATGGAACCAAATCAGAAATTTTACTGATAGAAACAAAAGTATATGTAAGATGAAAAAACTACTAATACTGTTGATAATTTACCCCTCTATGGTTGATGTTTCTTTACTCTGTTTTTCATATTAGAGTGTCACCAAATTCTGTCCTATGGCCTACAAATATCTACATAATACAACTTGTTTCTGCCTTGGGTTTTCTGGTCCTTCTTGCTCAAATCTACCCAAATTACCCCCCTCCCCCCCACAGACTAGGGCATGTCACCCTGTATATTCCTTCCATGGCACCCATCATAAAATCTGTCATTATTTGTTCATTTGTTTCTTTTTTGTCTCCTTACACCAGTCGAGGAGCCCCATGAGGAGAACAGGTATTGTGTGCCTTTTTTTAAAGAATACTGTCTTGCATACAAGAGTACTCAGTAGATATTTATAGACTCAATGATTAAATTATATAATATTTTGGCAACTTTTCTAGTTTTTTTTTTTTACAACCAGACATCAGCATGGTGCCCAATATGTTGCCCTATTCCTGAGATTATTAATTCATCTTCCACTGACACCAAATAAATATCAACATTTACTTCTTTTCCATATATGGACCAACAGCACTTTTCCTGAAAATGACTAAAAATAAGTTTGGATTATGTCATTTCCACATAATTTTAAGTTTCTACAAGCACTGGTATTTCAGAGTTCAGCTGGAATGGGACTGGGGACTGAAATATTAGGAGAAAAGCTATTCCTGTACAATTACCTATCTGATTTTGCAAACCAAGAATGTTTGGAAAGGGTATGGAGAACCTGGAAGAAATTTTGAATGCTAATTCCATAGCTATCTTTAGATAATCTCAAAAATTGTCCTCAGAAAACCACTAAGTATTTCTGCCTTTCCGATTATACAAAAGGTACTGCAGATACTCTATTTTAAAATAAATGATCAAAGTAGTAATAAAAGCGAACATTGCATATAGTACTTACTGAATATCAGGCACTCTTCTAAATGCTTTATGTATATTAACTCATCTAATACTTGCACAATCTTATAGATAGGAATTATTACTATCTTCCTTATTTGACATGTGAGGAGACTGAGTCACAGAGTAAGCACATTAGACAGCATAAAGACTCCAGAGCAGCCCATCTCTTCCCTTCATTAAGTACCCTGCTTCAATGGATGAAGTGATATTTTTCCTTCCCCAGAGTGATTATTGGCTGGTTACTGGGCCTTGTGGCTAGGCAGAAACATGATTTGAACACAGTCTGGTTCCAGAAGAGTTCTTGTGACTCTCTATGCTACAATACTTTAAAACACCTGTAATGGGTGAGAAGTAGTGGATGAGCTAAATCTGTTATCACTTACACACAAACACACCTGTGATACAGGTGGGAAGAACAGTGGAATTCAATTCAAACTCTTAGGATAAAATTCTTAACTCTGTCTCTGAACCTGCTACTAATGTTGCTTATTTCTTCAACCTAAAATGGAGATATAAATTCTCGAGTTTTTTGTTTTTGTGAGCATCAACTAATGAAGTGGTCCAATTGTGTTGCATAATTCTGAAAACTTTAAAGAACTATGTGCGCACTCAGATTGTGAATTGTGGTAGGCTATGTATAGACCTCTTTATTTCTTCTATAAGTAATGGAGCGCGTGAAATTCTTTAGGCAAATCATGGACATCAGATATCCAGTACTGCTGATCTCAGACAAGAAATAGAGATTCTTCTCATGTCTTTTACATTCAAATATCCAATTCAACAAATGTTACAAGTGTGCTCAGGAAATGAAGTTTAGCAGGAGGAAAAGGTATGATCATTGTTCTCACAAGTCTTGGACAGGAAAGGAGATAGGATACATCTCACCAAAATCAAAGCAGATCATGGTATGTGGTATAAAGGGGAAGAAATAAAAACTTTTGTGACTTTAGAAAAGAGAGCACTCTGGGTTGGGGAGATTAGGAAAGAAGACTTTCAATGTAAGATATCAGCAGAGAAGAGAAGCAACATATGTGAAGAATATTAGATTTTATCTGATTCAGTTTCAGATTTTCATTGAACGTTTGCTCTTTCCAAAACAAAATGATAATGGTGGAATCAAGGAGAGGAAAACAGTCTCTGAACTCAGAGCTTAGAATTTTGAGGAGATGATCTAAGTTAGTTCTCTGTCCACAGTAGCACAATGCTGAAACATACGTAAGCTAATAACTGTATTCCACAGTGATGCACCACAAACGTAAGCGGGTATAATGTTCTACAGAAATACTGATGAAAAAGGTTTAATTCTGCCTATGAGAGACAGAGGTAGAATTTCAGTAATACTACAGAAAGATACAGATGGTTGAGCAGAGTTTCAAATGAAGTTTAAGTAGACAGTTTCTAAGTAAATAAGAGGAGAAGAGAAAGATGGATCAAGTGAGGGAAACAACATGACCATGGGTTCTGGATGTTTCTCTCATCTTGTTTTCAGAGAATCACAAAGCTGGGAACATTGTAAGGTGGAGAGGTAACTCAAGTCTCTTTCTTTTAAAAATATAGATGGTCTCTTCTTCTGCTTCAAAGCAAGTTTTTTAAATTACTTGGCACCAAGAATTTCTACTTGGGCAGTTGTCTCAGGAGCAACTGAACAGACTCAGTTTTACACGGTAATCTCTATTCCCCCACTTAGAGAGTGTTCCAGAAAATTGGGACTGGGGAGGCAGTGATGCTTTTAGGCAGAGGAGGAACAGGTTTAAAGTGATAGAAGCTGATGACCGATGAAAACAAAGAAAGTTTTTAAAACTCGTATTTTGAAAAATGTCAAAAACATGCAATAGTAGGTAGACTAACATACCCCCTTCCTTTTATCTCCTTCCATATAATTTCTAAATAAATCTGAGACAAGAAGTCATTTCATCCACAAATATTTTGATATATATCTCTAGAGGCAAAAAAGACTAATTTTAACAAAAACAATATAATGAACATACCTTCAAAATTTAACAATATGAACTAAACTTTGTATGATCTTTTACCTTAGGACTTGTGAAACATTGAGTTTTAATGTTCTGAGAGAAATCAGGCCTAGACATGAAGAAGCTTGGTGACATCAACAAGAGAGAGATGCCCACACTAAGGAGAGATGCCCACACTAAGGAGATAGATAACACTAAGGAGATAGATAGGAATTTGATGGCAGGAGACATTAAATAGAAGAATAAGTCAGTAGAGACAAATTGAGAAAAGGCCATAGACACTATGAGTTTGAAGGACATACATATCTTTAAGAACTGGAGGAATCAAGAGGTCTTTCATTTGTGACTGGAATGAAACTTAGGCTGGACTTTGAAAGAGGACAGAATTTAAGTAGGTGGTGGGAAGGTCGTTCCTCTGAGGGAAATGATATGAATGATTGCATGAAACTTGGATGGTACAAAGGCTCACCTCATGGGAAGGAAACTGGTGGTGGGAAATAAGTTCACCTAGCTATAGAGGGTTCCAATATGCATGAAAGAATCTAGAATTTGAATTTCATTCACCATTTCCATAGATATTGATTGAATGTGTACAATATGCCAGACACCATGCACAAAGACTTACAATATAAGGGTTCTGTTCACAAATGGCTTTAAGTCTAATTCAGGATGGGGCATATAAGCAAAAATGCCAAAATTATTTTATTTCATTCAATAAACATTGATTGAACATATTCTGTGGGTCAGGCACCACGATGGGTGCTGCAGATATGACAATAAATGTCATAGTCCTCAAGAAGCCATTGAACCAACCATTAAGGAATTTTCATCGTGTTGCTGACATGAGAAAAAGCATTTTTAGTGGAGCTTATTTTTCTCTTTGCATATAAAATGAGATCAAGGAGAATTTGAGTTAGGAAAACAAAGAAAGTGGTAAAACTTGACGTAAGGTAGTAGCAGCAGTTCTGGAGATAAAGGAATGATATAAGAGATAGATTAGCAGAAAATGCAGTAGGAGAAAGTGAGTAACTTATGTCCATAAGCCTCAGACAAGGAGTGTGCGTGTATGTGTGTGTTTCAGGTGTGAGTTCATATTCATTCTCTTTTCAGATGGCTGAAAATTTGCTGTGACTAACATTGAAATTATAGAAATTGCCTCTCCTATGCTAAGAAAAAATCAATTTAAATGTGGCAATGCCCTAGAACATCTTGCTGGAGGCATACAGGCTCTTTGTAGGAAGGGGACTTCCCCATTTCTGATGCCTTGATGCACTGATCTGTTCCTCCTCAAATGTGAGTGCAAGCAGGTGTTTTTTGGACCTCAGTCTTAAAGTCCACTTGGAGCGTTAAGAATGTTTCTTAAATGATTGACCAAATTAGCCAAAGACCTTATGCTCCCTGAAGTGTTCACTCAAAGTCAGCAAACATTGCACAAATCAAAAACAATCCGTAAATTATTTCCAAGGATTGGAAACAGAAATCCTCAGATGATTCACTGATGATTCAGATTTCTGTGTATCGCTTCTACTCTATATGTTGCCAAGGGAACTTGGGGCCTACTTCCTACCACACCACGGCTATAAAAAGTACCAGCAAAAGCCACAGCGGAGTAACTTCTCTACTTTTTTATTAAAAATGGCTAACAGACTAAATGTCAGTTACACAAGAGAGATTTAGGTTTGATCTGTGAAGGTTGTATCGTGAAATTCTGAGAAGCCACGTTGCTATTTATCTTTCAACCACTTCTGAACTTGCTGCTCAAGTTTGTATTATATGATGAATTCAGGGTATTTTATATATGGTACCTAAGATGCCAACAGAAATCATATTTTTCTTTGTAAAATCCAGACCAATTATGTTTTCTTAGTGATAGAAATGGCTTGTGCAATCTGTGTCAACCTCAGAGCCAGGGTAAGAACCCACCATCACACTGCCAGCCCGCCTGCTTCTCTGGGACCCTGTAGCAGGGGGAAGAGGTGAGGGAGGGGAGGGAGAGAGGCTGCCACATGGGTCCTGTGCATCTTCACTCTTGTAGCCACCATCTGTGGATAATTTTTTGACAATCATCTTTATCGAGAAGCGTAAAACTATCAATACAGTCAAGTATCTGTAAGAGGAAATCAGTATTGAATGGATATTTTTCATTGAATATATGGTTTTTTTTAACGTTTTGGTTTTTTTTATTTTTATTTTCCAGTGTGTGCTTTGAGTTCAACTCTCATCTGGAAACAGGAAATGAAAGTTACCTGTGTGGACAGTTTTCAGGAAGGCATACATTGAATGCAAGTTAATAGCATGGACAAGCATTCTCCCTGCTTACAGGAGGCAGGAACTCCCATTCAGCAAGAAGGACTGGTAGGACAAGACAGATGAAAGCATTCCAGGAATAATTCTTTTTTCTGCTTGTGATTCTTACTTGGAAACTTGCAAATAAAGAAAGCTTTCTCTATTAAGATGACGTATTTTTCTCTTTGGTTCCATAACTCTAGAAGGAAGCTATCAGCTATTTCTACAAAAAGCCTCATCTAAGAGGTGTGGGATGCCTAATATGTTTTAATGCATAAATCTCCATGTCACTGTAGCCTTCTGCTCTTTGAAGGGCAATACAATAGAATATGAAGTTAGAAATTAAAATGTATTGATATTCTCTCTCTCAGTGTTGTTACTTTTTTTATAAGTTTGGGTTATTGAAGTATAGCTTATGTACAGTAAATATTGCCTTTCTTAAATTGTACAATCCTGAGAGCTTGGGGAAACACACGTACTTATGGGATGCAAAACCCTTCCTGGCCCCCTCTGACACTTCTTCTTTGTACTTGATACCAGCAGAACTCCTTGTAGTTGCCAACTCATTTAACTGTTTTACGTCTCTGTGATATGGTGTATACACTTGACTAAGCCTAGAATGTCTTCTCTCTCTTTCTATGAAACTTATTCCTATTTATCTTCACACAAAATTCAAATATCATCTGCTCTGCGGAGTCCTCCCTGATTCAACTGCCTTTCTAAAGTAATTTTTATGAATCCTTATCTATACTTACAGTGTTGCACTTTAACTATTTGTTCATGTGTGAATATACTTTTTCTTCGATTACACTGCATAATTCTTGGGAGTCAAATTCATTTTAATATTTTAATCTTCACATTTTCAACACTTTGTACAATGCCTGGTATATAGTAAGTTTTCTTAACTTTTACTGAAGGCTTCCATTTTGCAAATCTTACAATGATTGTTGGAGGAAAATCTATCTAAAGTAAATGCATCACTAGAGAATGTTAATGATATAGTAAACAAATATTTTATATCTTTGCCTTATGAGGCCTTATAGAGGAGAACTCTGTCCCAAATTCCCTATTAGATAAACAAGCAAGGGTTAAAGTGTTGTAAATCTGATGAATGTAAATGAAAGGGTAATTTGTTCAGCAAAAATAACAACAGAGTCTTCCCAATCTCTGACGTTAACACTAGCTGGTGGAAAAATTAAGATGTGATTTTTCTGATTGTTTCAAGAATTCCTCCATGAGACCAACAAACATCTGCTTCAATGCCTACTTCTTAGCCATCACTACAAAAGATTTGCAACTGGTCTGTGAAGCAAGAAATGTGAAAGAAGAGCTCATTTCACCCTCTGTTTCTTTGCCAGGGTACTCACAAGGCTATGGACCCAAGTCTTTGAGAAGCCCTATCATTAGGAATGAAGGATAAGGATGAATTGACAGGGACAAAAGTAGGAGTCTTATTTTAAAATAAGACTATCAGACTGAACTTCTGTCAGATCCTAGTTTTCAGCAGCATGTGGCTTGTGGCAAAGGAAACCAGAGCTAGTGCTGGGAGCTGTGACCTTAGATCAATAACTTGGGCCTTGACTGGCAAAAGCTGTTATAGCAGTGTGTTGAGTTTTCTGGAGTTAGATGAGGAGTCACAGCCACTAAAATGAGAGAGTATAGGACATGCTGAGAAAGCTAAGATAAAAACAGCACAATTGAAACAAGTACTAGAGCAGGGTCAGGACACGAAGAAAAACCAGGCCAAAAAAAGAAAAGAAAAGAAAAACCAGGCTGAGATATAATTGGGGAATAGATGGATCTTCAGACAAATCTCTGGAATACCAAGTAGTTTTTTTTTTTAGCAGTGTATGGATAGGTAGTCTTGGAGTATGATACATTTAAATAATGAAAACTACGCTCTACTTTCCCTACGGGTAAACATTTTCTTCAAAAACTAGAAAGCAGAGAGTTTATCTGTACCAGGATTTCTAAGGCCTCAGTGGAGTCACTGCTTGGAATTACTGACCACTTCCCTGATCGTAGGCCTCCTGCACCAACCCCATTAACCCTGTGTTTTTACAAAGCTGGAACCTTGCAGGAAGCCTAAGGTAAGAGTGAGAAATGGAAGACAGAGTTAAAGAAATGCATCAAGAAATTTGAGTACATGAAAACGTCCACTGACCAGTGCAGTACTTCTTTGTCTTCTAAACATTTCTGTTCTTCACCAGGCTATAATCCTTTATTAAAAATTGTCATCTGGATGTTCCTCTACCTGAATGTTTTCTGGATGATATAGTTGTGATTTAGCAGTTGAGACTCATTAATTTTTGTTTGTTTGTTTGTTTTTCTTTTTTTTAATTTTAAAGATGTGGGGGTACAATTCAGGATTAGGTACACAAGTGGTCATCCTACAGGTAAAGTTTGGGCCTCCCTTCGGTCCCCACTCCACCTAGTCTGAAGACTCAAGAACTCTTAAAGACCTGGGTTGACTTCCAATTCTGAAACAAGATGGCATCCACTCACTTTTCCCTGCTACTCGATGTCTTCTTTTCCTCCAGAAGACTGTCCAGTGATAGTAGGTAGCCAAAGGAAGTACCGTTCACTTTGAAAAATGGCACCAGAAAAGGATTGCGCAGTAAGCCCAATAGCATGAGAAAATGAAGAAACATGCAACCAGAATAACATTGCAAGGGCTCAGAAAACCAAACTTTCATTGGAACTAGAACCAACAAAAGTAGGCTATAACTGATAAGTACAACCTAAACAAGGCCACTGCCTGCAAAAACAGAAGGTATAAGTAGGATCAGGGGTCTCTTAACCTCATAATCAAACTGTCCAGGATACAGTAGAAAATCACTCATCATACCAAGGACCAGGAAAATCACAATCTGAGTGATGAAAGGCAATTAACTGATGCCAATAACAAAGTAAATTAGATGCTGGAATATCTAACAAGGATTTTAAAACAGCTGTTATAAAAGTACTTCAAATCTATTATACATCCTCTTAAAATAAACAAAATGACAGAAAATCTTAGCAAAGAAATAGAAGTTACAGAAAAGATCTGGGTTAGCTTACAGAGCACCATTTCCAGGCCAATTCCTGTAACTCTGGTTGTGTTTCAACTCATCATAATGATTAGACATAGTATTAACAGTTTTAGATTGGAATAGCCCCTGGAACAAACAAGGATGTATAGTAACTCTTAAAAGTCCCTTAGCTGCAATCAGCATTGTAACCCCTCCCCTCTTTTCCCAATTTGCCTCAGTAAATTTAATTCTTTAGGAAAGGTCAGTGGTTCATTCAGTCCCTGGACATGACTGTAGTGTTCTAAGAACTAAAAATAAGATTTATTCATGTCCTATTCTGGGATAACCAACCCAACCTGACTTTTTAACTATCAAAATTGACATGTACAATACTGGGAAGAAGAGACTGTGGGAGTAAGCTATTCTTTTGTAAAAGGTTCTCAGTTTTACTTTCTCCAAGCCTACACCTAGTTTTAAGATAGCTGGTTTTACTGAGGTCACCTATACTGACGGAAACTGAAGTAGAGGCTCGTGATCAAAACTGCCTTTAGAGTTTAGAAACACTGTTTTGAATGGCTCCACCCTAAGTCCCCAGTTTAACTTGAATTAAGCAAATGGATTTTATTAGAAGATTTGATATTCATATCTGCTATGCAGCAGGCAGTCAAAACTGACAAGCAGACACCCAAGAATGTTATTAAGATCTCCAAGGACTGGCAAAGGCATTTTGCTCAGAAAGATCCTTGCGATAAGAAATTTTCAGCCATTCAAATGCAGTTGCCACTAACCAAGGCAGAGAGACAAAAGAATTTTACCTGCTTCATAGGATTGTTATGCTATTACAAGAGATAGCGTAATAGTTATGATGAACATGGTCATGGTGATGGAGTTTGTAATACAATTGACCTTTCTGGAAACCACAGAAGGGGTGTTAATCTGCAGGGCTTAGAAGTAGAGTAGAAGAACCTCCTCAAAATCTCTAAGAGAAGTTAAAGGGGTGGGTTAAGACAGAACCCATAATGTCCAAATGTCAGATGAATGAAAACAAAACAAAACAACAACAACAAAAATACCAACTCTGTAAGAGAAAGAGTAAATAGGGCAAGGAATGTGTGTTGACTGTCAAGTCAAGGAAGTAGAACCAGAGAGCTAAGCAGCTTAAGATCAAGTGGAGTGGTGGTTGAGGGCTCCTAGCCAATGGCCTTAAATGTTGCTGCTATCTGAAGATGATTTTTTTAAAAAATACGAAGTTAAGGATGGTGACTCACCTTAAAGGCCAAAAAGCAGGAAGACAACTGACAGGCCAACACAACAAATAATTCAGAGCCTGTTTTCAAATTATAGTTTTGGTGGTGGAAAGCTGAAATGCTTATCTATGGGTAATTGAGTTTTAACTATTTTATGTCATGTTATATAGACTTCACTGGGAGATATGCTTCTATTGTGTTTTCAGTTTGTTCTCAAATAATGTGTTATGACATAAGATTCAAACTCAAATGTGCCAAAGGTCAAACATGCTCAATTTGCCCAAAGGAAATATCATAACGAAAATTCCTAGAGAGGTTTAATACGTCAAATGTAATTACATCTCAGCTTCTCAATATTTTTAAATATATTCTTTGTGCAAAGTTCAGTATAAAGTGTTTTAAAGCTATATTTTTCATGAGAATACTTTATTAATATAATCTTTATCTTAGAATGAAAAAGGAAGCATAATTCTCAAAGATCACAATAATTCTCATAGGAATCACTTTTTTGGTTCATGGATTTCTATCTCTGGTCATAAAAATTTCTTTCCTCTTCCATGCTTGGTCTCTTGTCAGTAATATTTTGACATATGACCAAGGATAAATAATCTTTGATGTAGGATAAATATGATTGGTCATATAATCAAGAGTACATAAACATAAAATAGTCTATTATAATTAGATGATTGTGAAACAGAAACATAAATCTGAAGATAAGTGAAGAAATCTCTAAATTTGTAAAGATAGCATGACATATAACTATCAAAAATAATGTTCTACATTATGAGAAAAATAAAATATTCAGCTATAAACACTGCTTTGTTTGATTCCAAGAACAAATAGTTAAAAAAAATTTAGTGTCTGCTATAGATGAGATACACAATTTCATATTATTTAGACTAAAGATTTAAGCAAACATCCAATATTTAAACAACTAAGAAGATATTTGCTTTGTTTTACATATAATATTTTGAGTAAGAAGTTTCTTTTTATTTGAAACAGTATATGCTTAAAACGGCCAGAGACCACTTGAACTCTTGTTCCTAATCGAGTTCTTTAGACTTTTATTTCAGTTGAAATGTTTTATATTTAAGCTATTTTGTTAAAGTTCAATGAGAGGAAACATCTTATTTGTTCTTTCTTCATAAAAGGACCATCTTTGGTAAACAATTTTTGTCTCTTATCCTGGCCTATAATCAAAAGTGTTTATTGGAAAAGATAAAGTCTCTGAGGTTTTCATTTAGAGATGACTTTTAAAGAGTGCAAATTGTACCCTGCCTAGTACATCACATACCATCAGTAAAAGGTAGAAGCGCAATCTACTTTGATGGTTTAGTTTATAAGCCTTTTTTCCCTTTATTCTTTTATGTTTTTACTGTCTTCATTTCCTCTACTGGTAGCTGAAGAATACCAATAACCAAATTGTTATTTCATGTAGTGGATTTTCCAGTTTCAAAGGAAACTTGCAATGTAGCATAATTTTGAAATGACGGCTGCTAAGGAGATTCCTTTCTGATATTTGAAGATAGCTGGTTGTGAAATTTGAAGTCTCAAAGACTGCAGATTTTAATTTTTTATCAGTAAATTTTTTTTGTGATGTCTTGCATATGTCTTCAATAAAAATGGTTTAACGAGTGCGTGAATGGTATAGTCCTAAAAAAACAAGAGTATTTAAGGTTCTTAAAATTATTTTCAACCAGACATACACCATTCTCTATAAATCCACTTCTAGACAGCATTTATCTTGAGCTTGAATGATTAGTGCTACAGATAGAGTGAGCTGTGATCTTGCAGAACTTAGTTCACATCCTGACCCTGTCTATTAACTATGTGACATTAAGCAAGTTACTTAGCCTGTCTGAATCTGAGTTGTTGTCTTAAGAATTAGGCACAACAGATGTGAAGAACACATTGGTCCAGGATTCAGTCTAAGATCAGGAAAAATAATAGCAAAACAGGGCACTTTGGGTACAACTGTTGAAATGTGAATATGGAATTGATTAGACAATAGTATTGTTTCAGTGTTAAATTTCCTGATTTTGAACATTGTACTGTGGTTATCTAAGAGAATGATCTTTGTTCTTAAGAAATGCAGACTGAGGTCAGACACAATGGCTCACAACTGTAATCCCAGGATTTTGGGAGGCCAAGGAAGGGGGGATTACTTGACCTCAGGAGTTCGGGACCAGCCTGGGCAACATAGCAAGATCTTATCTCTATGAACAAATACAAAAATTAGCCAACCACCGGGCCTGTAGTCCCAGTTATTCAGGAGGCTGACATGGAAGGATTGCCTGAGCCCAGTAGGTCAGGGCTGCAGTGAGCCATGAGCATGCCACTGCTTACCACTATACTCTAGCCTGGGCAAAAGAGTGAGAGCCCAACTCAAAAAAAAAAAAAATACAGACTGAAATATATAATTGTTGAAAAATCCCACATTGAACATAACTGTTAAACAAATGGTGGCTATTGTTGTTATTAACAGAATCTCCATTTTAAAAATTATTTTCTTTATTATAGAGTTGTGGGGTACAAGTGAGGATTATTACATCGGTAGGCTGCATGCAGGTGAAGTTTATGCTTCTTTCTGGCCCTTCACTCCCCCTCATAGTGGATCAAGTACACTTTGTGTTGATATGCACCTTTCACCCTTGTCCCTCCCTCTCTCTCCTAGCAGTGGCCAGCCCTGCAGATCCCTCCCTTGTGCTAATGTGACGTGATCAGAGCTCACTTATGAATGAGAATATGCAGTAGTCAGTTCTTTGTAAAACCTCCATTTTAAAAGCTACTTGAAGTTATTTGAAAGAGGATTTCTTGAACTACTTTATTCTCATGTATAGCTGTATATTTTCATAACAGTATTATCCAAGAATCACAGAGACACAAAAATGATGGATTTGAACAAATTATTCTGAATACAAGTACTTATAGCAGACAGAGAAAAGTATGTTGGTTCCATTTGCTTGTTTGTTTGTTTTTGAATCGGGGTCTTTCTCTATCCAGAGTAATTTATTCCAGAGGCCAGACTAGAGTGCAGTGGCATGCTCACTGCTTGCCACAGCCTCGACCTCTTGGGCTTAAGTGATCCTTCTGGATCAACCTCCTGAGCAGCGAGGCTACAGGCAAGAGCCATCACACCTGGCTAATTTTTAAATTTTTTTGTAGAGACAAGGTCTTGCTATGTTGCCTAGCAAACTCCTGGCCTCAAGCAATCCTCCCACCTCAGCCTCCCAAAGTGCTTGAATTATAGGCATGAACCACTGTGCCCAGTGAAAGTGTGCTAGTTTTAAGAGCAAAGGGCACTTCTTTTTCTGGCTAGTTTTTATTATTAATTTCAAAATTTTTTATATGATAGAGAATATAGACAAAATGATATTGCACTTTTTGGGAATTTATTAAACCTTTCTTTGAATTTTATTACACAGTTTTTGTATGTCTTTTGAATGTCTTGTGCATGCTACTATGTGCTACCAGGAAAATAATGTTTCTCAGGAATTTCTGTTAAATTCATTGGGAAATTAAAAAAAATAATAACGGCTGGGCTCAGTGGCTCAGTCTGTAATTCTAGCACTTTGGGAGGCTGAGGCGAGTGACTTGCCTGAGTCCGTGTTTTCGAGACCGATCCAGGTAGCTTGGGGAGACCTCATCTCTACAATAAATCAAAAATTAGCTGAGCATGGTAGCATGCACCTGTAGTTCCGGCAACTTGGAAGACTGAGGTGGAGGGATTGCTGGAGCCCAGGGTGGCCATGAGTGTGTCACTGAACTTCAGCCTGGGTGACAGAGTGAGAATCCAACACAAAAAATACTACTACTACTACTACTACTACTACTACTACTAATAATAATAATAATAATAATATTGGGAACTGTTAACCTACTAGTTTCTGGAACAATTGCTCAGATGAAAGGAGAAGAAGTTGGGATAGTTTATTCCTTTGCCTGACTTTCCTGTTTCTATCAGCTCCTTATTCTCTCTGGGCACTGCACTGATGCTATTCCTTGGATAATAGGCAGCTTTGAAGGATGCTTCTATTCTTTCTCACAAAAAGGGAAATGAAATGATTTAACAACTCCTCTGCCAGCCTGTTTTTCACTGTGATACCTGACCCCTCTACTACAGGCTTCCTGGTGCCTCCACACCAAGCCACTTCTGCCCTTTCTCCTACCAGTGTTTCTCAATTATGGTGTTAATTCAATGGATCCATCTCTCTCCTCTCACTCTCTTTACGTAACATCTATAATGCGGAGTATGGGGAGGAAGTCCCCATCCCCGTAGTTTAGCTATCTTATCAAGAATGTAAAGTCCCCAAGTCCTCACCAGGGTAATTTATTCCAGAGGCCTGTGCTAATTCATGCAAGAAGTCCTGCTACCCTTTTGTGAAAGTTGCTGCAGAGAGTTTTGAGTTATACACAATGTCTGACATTGGGTAGATCATTAATATTTCTGTTAAAATAAAACACCTATTGACTCTCAGGATATATAATGTGAATTTTAAAGATGTTTTAAATAATCAGTCAAAAATTTTGGGAAATAAAATAGGCATTTTGTAGTTTGATACAATTCTCTTCCTGAGAAAAGATTTTTTTTTTAATCAAGAGACGTTCAGTTTAATAAATTGTTGGAACAGTATTCAGTCACATATATGTATACACTATACACATACATATATATACACTTTCTGTGTAACAGCCTACTAGGAATTACTTTGACCTTGGATGGTAGGCAGGGGGTTGGGGAGGAGGAAGTGGGAAGGGGGAAGCAGAAGGTAGGGTAGAGTAACAACTCAGAGAAACGGTCACTGATGGAGCGCGTGCCATCAGTTCAATGTATGTGAGCATCACTGACCACTGTCACTGAATTGTGCAAGAACATAAGGTACCTCATTGCATACTGAAGTACTTGTCAGTGGAATGAAAAAAGCACTGAGTGAATCTGAATTCTCATCTTCTCTATTTCTTCATATAATCACTTTCCACATTTTCTGTGTTATACGTTCACATATGAGTTCAACCTTCTTTTGGAGAAAGTAGAGCAAATTGTTGTGAATGGTGCCCAATGAGCCTGGGAGTGCTAGTGACCTCTTCAAGATTCTGATTTCAATCCTGCTGTCCACAATAGCCAAGACTCAAAAGTAACTTAAATGTTCATTGACAGACAAACCAATACAGAAAATGTGTACATACATGCATGGAATATTATTTAGCCTTTGAAAAGAAGAAAATCCTGCAATTGTGATGAGGTGAGTGAATGTGGTAGACATTTTGCTGAGTGAAATAGGTCAGACACAGAAAGGCAAGCACTACATGATACCACTTACATGAGGAATCAGAAATAGACCAAACTCATCAAAGTAGAGAGCGGAAGGGTGGCTATGAGGCACAGGGGAAAGAGAGGAACACGGAGGTATTAGTTAAAGGATACAAAGTTCAGTGTTGCAAGATGAGTTAGTCCTAAAGATCTAATGTGCAGTATTATAACCTATAGTTAACAATAGTTTACAAGGTTTAATGACACTGTATTTTATGACTAAAAATTTGCTAAGATGTTAAATCTTATGTTAAGAATTCTTATCACAATAGCAATCATAAATAATATTGTAATATATAATATACTACAATACTAATATATGAAGAAGGTGAGAGAAAACTTTTGGAGTGATGGAGATATTTATGACATATATTATGTTGAGGGCTTTATGGATGTATTCATGTCTGCAAACTCACCAAGTATACCTTAAACTTATCCAGCTTTATGTATGACAATCATACCTCAATAAAATAATTTAAAAAAAGAATAGAGATGGCTAAAATGGCTCAAAGAGGGTACATTTTCTTCTTTTAGCAATACGAAATAGGTCTTTCCGGTAGCATGGGAGATTTTACTAAAAATAGAAACAGGAAAGAGATACGAGGCTTAGAAAATGGCCATTCTCTGTCATGTCCAGTACATATGTTGTCAGATACATGTCCTTTAATTCTATAAGACATAAAAAGTTTGCCAAACCTCAGAGTCTAGTAGTGAATGACAGCCTTGATGACATCTGGATCTCTTTCAAATACACCACTGCACTCTGGGATCATATCAGGCAGATGAAACTTTCCTCTTTGTCCACTGTGTTTTAACATCATTATATTTTGCAAGGATTAAAAGAAAGGATTTATGTTTTCAATGAACACAATAATAAGTCACACTGAAAATATTCATAAAAGCTCTTGCATAAGTATTGTTATGGAATCCAAATTTTCAGAGTCCAAAGCCTGAGGGTGAATTTAGTACAATTCAGATGTAATATTAATAAGCCATAAAATAGTTGCACTAAAGCATTCCCGTTTATCTTCATGGTTCTTATTCTGATAGCAGTGGTTTCTAAAGAAAGGCATTGTGCCAAGAAGTCCGCAGGTTTGCAAAACTCATGAGTCTAAAGGAATTATTAGGGTTAAGTAAGAATACTAATGATGCTTTGCAAATCAAGTCCACATGATAAAGCTTAATGCATATACTTTAAGACAGTTATTTTTACATTATTGTAATCCTATGATGCCTACTGTTTTGAATACCACTACAGTATTTTCATGTAAGATATTATGAATGGAGCCGGGCTCGGTGGCTCAGCCTGTAATCCCGAGCCTTGGGAGACTGAGGTGAGTGAATTGCCTGAGCCCGCGGGTTCGAGACCCGCCTAGGCAACTTGGCGAGGCCTCATCTCTACAAAAAATCAAAAAAATTAGCCGGATGTGGTAGTGCATGCCTGTAGATCCTGCTACTTGGAGGGCTGAGGCGGAAGGATCACCGGAGCCCAGCAGGTCGAGGCTGCGGTGGCCAGGAGCGGCCACTGCACTCCAGTCTGGGCGAAAGAGTGACAGAGTGAGACTCCAACTCAAAAAAAAAAAAGATATTATGAATAGTCTTTTTCAAATACAAGCAATGGACATGCTTAAATTTTAAAACCTAGGCCATCATTATGGAACATATAAATTGCTTTCACAATGTTATGTTTTGATATGATCTTTGGGTCAATTTTTAATAAACAATTATTTGAGAGGATTTCATGGTTTTTGTTGGCCAAATTTTTGGCAGTGGAAATGCTGGGTCAAAGATTGAAGGTTTTTAAAACTTTTTGCCAAAATTCCCTACAGAATGGTTGTATCAACAAGTAATTTCATTAGCAGTGAACACATGTAGCTTACAAAGGATTCCTTATAAATACTTACATACTTTGAAATATCATCTAGATAATCTCATATAACACCTTTGCAAAAAGAATCCTCTTTGCTAATTAAAATGCTATTATAATGACACTTGCAGAAGTAAATACTCAATTAATCACATAACTTCAAAGACACGTGTATAAGAGGAGTCAACTAACCATAATTGTGCAGAATGCTATCAAAACTTTTAGGCAGATCTGCAGGGTGAATTCTGGATAAATACTGGAAGCTAGTTGCTTTCTTTTTTTAAAATTATTTTTTTATTTTTTGCTAGTTGCTTTCTAAAGCTGTTTTCAAATTCGATGACCTGAGACATGCAGATGTCATGTCATGTCATCATATCAGATTAACACATGCAGTAGATTGAATGTCAAACAAAAGTGAGATTTCAGAGGAAAGAAAAATAATCCTCAGGGCCTAGTACCATCTTGGCAAAACTATAGTACTACTTCTAAATGTAACAGAAGAATCACAAGATCTTTGTTTCTTTTTTTTTTTTTTTAAATGGGGAGTCTCATTCCATCGCCCAGGCTGGATTGCCTTGGCATGCTCGTGGCCACCGAAGTCTCTGCAGCCTCTATCTGCTGGACTCAGGCGATCCTTCCAAGTAACTGGAACTACAGGCATGCACTACCACGCCCAGCTAATTTTTTGATTTATTGTAGAGATAAAGTCTCATCAAATTGCCCAGGCTATTCTTCAACCCATGGGCTCAGGCAATCCCCTCATCTCGGCCTCCCAAAGTTCTGGGATTACAGGCTTGAGTCACCGTGCCTGGCCATAAGACCTTTCTAAAACCTTCATTCTGAGTGAAGGTGAAAAAAGCACTGAGTGAATCTGAATTGTCTCATCTTCTCTATTTCTTCATATAATCACTTTCCACATTTTCTGTATTACGCGTTCACATATGGGTTCAATCTTTTGGAGAAAGAGTAGAGCTAGCTATTGTGAATGGTGCCCAATGAACCTGGGAGTGCTAGGGATCTTTTCAAGATCCCGATTTCAATCCTGCTGTCCACAATAGCCAAGACACAAAGCAACCTAAATGTCCACTGACAGATAAACCAATTCATTCTGGTTGTAGACTCTCAAAATCATAGGAAATCAATTATTCTATGTGATTTGGCTTCAGAGCTATTCAGATTCTTTCCTGGTAGAATAATTTAGTATTTTTCAACCTTTGGTTTAATGAAAAGAGCATAGGAAGAGAAGTCAGAAAAACAAAAAACAACCTTCCAGCTCCATACCTTATGATTTTGGGGAGAGAGAGGTACTTTAATAACAATAGCTCACTTTCATTGAGCACTCCATATCTCAGGCCTTGTGCTAGCACACGTGTGTATGGCTCATCTTATGTGATCCTGTAATAACTGCATAATAGATTATATTCCACCCACTCCTCACTTCTGTAAATGGGAACACTGAGGCTGAGATTTCGTTAACCTTGCCCAGCTTGACTCAATCATCAAATTTTGGAGACCCATTGTCTATCACCTGGAGAATCCACAGGCTTCACCACCACTCAGTTGTTAGAAGTACTCATCTGAAAAATGGGTGCACCTTGGAAATCAGACTAGATGTTTTCTAAATTCCTCTATTAGTCTAAAATTATCTTTCCTTTAACTTCCTACTTAAAAAAAATATAATAAAAAGGCATGATTCTGTGTTTACAGACTCAATAAGTGCTGACATTGTCATTTAAACTTCCCAGTTATAGTCATACTACTTTTTAAATTAATTAACAGAGTTAATACGATATAACTCATAGAAAGTGTATATTTCATTGGTTTTTGGTGTATTGACAGAGTTGTGCAATCATTATCACCAACAATTTTAGAATATTTTTATCACCCCAAGAAGAAACATCATACTTATTAGCAACAAATATGCATTTCCTACTAAGTCCCAACCCAAACCCCAGTCCCAGGCTACCACTATCTACTTTTTGTCTCTATGAGTTTGTCTATTTTGGACATTTTATATGAGTGGAATCATACAATATATAGCCTTTGTGACTACCTTCTTTCACTTAGCATAATACAGTTTCATCCATGCCATAGCATATATTGGTACTCATTCATTTTTATGGCTGAATAATATTTCATTGCATGCATATACAACATTTTGTTTATGCATTCATCAGGTGATAGATAATTGGATTGTTTCCATTTGGGGGCTATTGTGAATACTGTTGCTAAGAATGTTCATTTGTGTATGGATATATGTTTTCACTTATCTTGGGTATATATCTAGGAGTAAAATGCCCGATCTATGTTAACATTTTGAAGAACTTCCAAACTATTTTTCCAAGCAGCTGCACCATTTTACATTCTCACCAGCAGTTAATGGGCATTCTAGTTTCTCTAGTTTCTTACCAACACTTATTATTATCCTTAGTTTTGTAGCTATCCTTGTGGGTAAGAAGTAGCATTTCACTTGGTTTCGATTCGCATTTCCCTGATAGCTATTGACATTGGGCATCTTTTCATGTGTTTTATTTACCATTTGTATGTCTTCTTTGTAGAAATGCTTACTTAGATCCCTATTCCATGTTTTAAATTGGGTTATCTTTTCAAAATTATTGAATAGAAAGCATTATTTGTATATTCTGGAGAAAAATATGATTTGTAGGGCAACCCCTTCGGGTCCCCTCCCACTGTGGGAGTTCTTCTGTCCTCTCAATAAATCCTGCTTTCTAAAAAAAAAAAAAAAAAAGATTTGTAAAAATTTTCTCCAGTTCTGTGTGTTGTCTTTCAGTAATCATTGCTTAATTCCAGGTTACAAAGATTTACCCCTTTATTTTAAGAGTTTTGTAACTTTAGCTTTTACATTTAGGTATTGGCTCCATTTTGAGGTTTTTTTTTTTTTGGTTTTTGTTTTTGTATTTGTATTAGGTAGAAGGCTAACTTCATTCTTTTGAATGTGGATGCACCAATGGTCCCTGCCTTACAACGATTTGACTTAAGATTTTTTGACTTTATGATAATATAAAAGTGATATGCATTCAGTAGAAACTGTGTTTCGGATTTTTATATTTTCTCAGGATAGCAAGTAATACTATACTCTCTCAAGTGGTAGCGATCCATGTGTTCTAGTCAGCCACTCAATCAAGAGGACAACCGATACTCTAATGTACTGTGTTACCAGATGCTTTTTCCTAACAGTAGACAAATGTACTGGCGGTGGAGGAAGGACACAAAAAACTCTGGAATTTATTTATGAAAATAGTGTGCTTATTTTTACATGTTTAAACATTGGTCATCTTCAAAGTACTCTCCATTTGAGGCAATACACCTATCAAGATGCCTTTTTCACTGCTCAAAACAGTACTTGAGCTCATCAATTTTGATGTCTTTTAATGCTTCTGCTGTTTTTTGTTTTAGCTCTTCCACATCAGTAAAAATGTTTCCCTTAAAGGACTTTTTTTTTTCATCCAGGGAAACAAATAAATGTTACTCAGGGTGAGAGCTGGTGAATAGGGAGGGTGGGGCACAAGGTCATGCCATTTTTTGTCAAATTCTGCCGAATGCTCTCAGCATAGTGTGGGCAGGTGCGTTGTCATGGCTAAAGAACCAGTCACTTGTTTGCCACAACTCAGGATGTTTCTTCCACAAATCTTGATGCAACCTTTTCAAAACTTCCACATAAAAACTTTCATTTGTCATTTGATCAAGATAAACAAATTCAGAGTACATTACAAGGGGCCTGCTGTTCAAAAGATAATTCTGGGTTTTTGGGGTCCCCTTCAAATATGTTCTGAGCACATTTAATTTAGGCTGGGCTAAGCTGTGATGTTTGATAGGTTAGGCATGTTAAATGCAGTTTCTACTTAATGTTTTCTATTTATGATGGGTTTACTGGGACATAACCACATCATAAGTTAAGGAGCATCTGTACTGCTGTCCTATTACAATTATTTGAAAAGAGTTTTCTTTCTCCATTAAACCTTCTTGATATTCCAGTTACCTACCTTGTTTTGATGTCTAATTTCTCATATGCATTTGTTTCTCAAAGCACCTATAGTTGTAAATTTCTTGAGTTTGACAACCATGTGTTATACATCTGCATGTCCTACCCTCAACATCTGGCAGAGTACTGAATCAGTTCTGAATCTAGGTATTTGATCAAATCCTTTTTCGTTGTTCTGTTGAATAGTAAAACAAAAATAGTAGGTACCAAAGGGCTAATGGAAATAAACTGGGAGTGTTGTTGTTGTCTTTAAGGTGGAGTCTCACTCTGTCACCCAGGTGGAGTGCAGTGGCATGCTCACGGCCACCACCCCAGCGTCAACCTGCTGAGTTCAGGCAATCCTTTCACCTCAGCCTTCCAAGTAACCGGAACTACAGGCATGCACTACCTTGCCTGGCTAAATTTTTGATATATTGTAGAGATGAGGTCGTGTCAAGTTGCCCAGGCTGTTCTCGAACCTGTGGGCTCAGGCAATCCCCTCACCTCGGTCTTCTAAAGTGCTAGGATTACAGGCTTGAGTCACCATGACTGACCAAACCAGGAGTTTTTAATAAAGATGAAGTTTACAAATTTCATTTTATGTCCATGTATCACAGCTAATAGTTTTGAAAATGCCAAAATAATTAATGAATATTTGGAAAAATAATTCAAATTAATATTCCATTGAAAGTCATTTCTAAATCACTATATTCAAATATACTGCTATATTAGTAACATTTGCTATTGTGGGAATTCCTTTAGTCTCTAAAATTCTTTCAAAATATGAAGTCAACTACTTTTATATACATTGTTGTTTTATTATAATGTATATAATTAATTGCATTTTTCCTATTGTATCCACCCTCTAGTGTATCCACTAGTTATATAGCCAATGGAATTTTTTTTACTAATAATTCAGTATTATACTAAGCCAAATAAACCATACCAAACTATAGACATCAGTCCAGATAAAAAAGAATTAGCTGTAAAACATTGTGCTCCTTTACCATCATAAACATATCTCTCTTCTACATATTAAATTCACATTGGCAAACTCAGAGAACTTGAGAAGAATAAAAAGAAAAAACAGGCTTGTGCCTGATCTATAAACATGCAACCTTTAAAAAAAAAGTTCTGGTTTTCTGCCATTAAATGAATATTTAGTTAATCTAATCTAAGACTTATTTTTTAGTTAAGGTTTTCAATCAAGTCTCTAAAAATGCAAATCACATAATTGACTCTTGAGTTTTTCCTGTCCTTTTCCTTCATCTTATTAATCTTACATGAAATATCATATGTCTTTCAGAACATTGAATTTAAGTGGAGATGTTCCTGAATAGAGAAAACAAAACTCCACATAAGCATTTAACACAATTGTTATACGAAATTTTGGAAAGACATTTAAGAAAGCAAGGCTTCTCTTTTGTTACTGTTACTAAATAATTCTGATTTGAAATTTCAACTTTCGTTTTGATGTAGTATCTTTTTAAAGTTAAAAGTATCCAAAGGTAGAGTTCTGCAACATTCTGCAATTATATGATTTGCATTTTTAAGGACTCGATTGCAATTGCACACCTTAACTAAAAAATAAGTCTTAGATTAGATTAACTAAATATTCATTTAATGGCAGGAAAAAAACCTAACATAACAAAATACCACACACTTATAGATTAAGATCCAAAATCCCAATCTGTCTGCTCATTTAGCCAGTTCCCTTTTGTAAGTTATATTTTGTGTGTGTGTGTGCACACATGCACGCATGCGTGTGCTTAATCTTCTAAATCTGCAAAGGTCAAATGAGGGAATTATGATGAAATATTTGACCTATATCAGAAAATATACATAAAACAAGGCCAGTGATACAAATATTTGTTAAGAGTCTCCAGTTAAGAACTTGAATTTGTATACATCTCATATTTCTTTGACTACTAATTTAAGTACCCTTTCAACTAGTTTAACTGTGTCAAGTAATATTACCATCAGTACATCGCAAATTGATGATGAAGATCTTGTTTGGGTAACTGAACCTTCTAGACAGCAGACATTACAGTGGGATTTAGGAAAGATTAAACTCTTTGTACCCTGCCAAAAGCAATAATTAAAATAAATGGAATCTGCTGATATAAACAGCTGTCATTTCTTCCTCAACAAAGAATTTTGCCATTTACCAGTGTCAAAAAGGCTAATCTTCTAAGAGACTGTGCTTTTACCATTTCTTTTATTTATTTATTTTTAAACAAGATTCCTGAAACAGCAATCAAGAGGAACTCTGAACTCTGAGTACATGTCCAGCATTCATTGACAATACAATGTAGCTACTCCTCAAGCCCATGGAAACTTCTGGAAGTGGCTGTTCAATATTTCTGATTCTGTGTAAGTATCTGACCTAGATTAGAATTCTTATTTATCATCTTTCTCTAGCATTTTTACTTCAATGGCAAACTCCAGGTTTTAGAGAAATAAATAGTAAATATGTAATAAATAGTAAATCTTTGAAAGGTAAACCTCTCCGTTTTTTTCTAAATAACTACAAAGGCATAATAGCATTAAAAATAATTTTTAGCTGTTTTGATTTTTGAGGTAGGACACACCCTTCCTACATAATGATCAGCAGTAGAAATTAGTTGTCTTATGCTGGATGTCTAAAAATCATGAAAGTTTCCATTCCAGATGTTATGATAAGTGTAAGGTATAGGACAAAGACTCTAAGTGTTAAGAGAGAAAAAATATTGAATCAAATGTGAAATATAGATTATTGAGTGATAAGATAAGAAGTGATCTCACAGTATTTTGCAGATTCCAAAATAATACTGAGATACTGTATTCATCTCATTGTCAGAAATATGTTGTGTGGGACAGAAACTGAGGCTCAGAGAAATTGTATGGTCTTGAGAATCAAGACCAGTGAATTGAAAATTCACCATAAAGCCTGAGTCTTCTCATTCTAGGCCAGTGTTTTTCCTCTTATTTTGTAAAAAAAAGTTAAAGTGTATGAATAGATAGATTAGAGAAAATCAATACAAATGACCTTTACACATGTGAAAAAATGTTCAACTTCAAATACAGCAAAAGAAATGCATTGAGGTATTATTTATTACCTAGCAAACTGGCAAAAATACTAAAGCATACCTTGTTGGCATGACAGTGAGAACACAGGCACTTTCATGCATTGATAGGATTCTAATATGGTGCAAGCATATGGAGTAAAATTTGGCAAATCTAATCAGAGTACAAAGGCATTTACTCTTTGAACCAGGAATCTCACTTCTAGGAATCTTAGAAGCACACCCACACAAGTTTAAAATAGTGTAAGAACAAAGTTGTTCATTTTGCTATTATTTTGTAGCAAAAAATTAGAAATAACCCAAGTATTTAATATTGTAGAGTGCCTTGAATTAATTATGGCACATCCATATAAGAAAGTAAGATGCAGAAGTAAAAAATGATTAAGTAATATCTGTGTACGTTTTGAAGAGATCCTTTGGATACGTTGTTTAATTAAATAGCATATACAGAATAGTGTATATGGCATACTGTCTTTTATTCAAGCAACAAGGAAATACATATGTTGCAAAAAGAACAACATTGGAAAGGTCAATAAACAGCTAATAAAATGGTTAATTTTCAAAATCAGGAAGGGGTAATTAAGTGAGAAAGGTCAGGAGAGGCATCTATGCATACTTTTTAAGATATAGGTTTGACTTTAATACCAAGTAAATACATTTTCCATATTTACAAAAAAAAGAGAAAATAATCCCTATAATTTGAAACACACTCAAGCAAATGTACATAACTATATAAACTGGTAACATAATCACAAAGAGAGGATTTTTAAAGTAACTTTAGTACATAGATAGATCCCTGCATATCTATAAGGACACATTCTATAGAGAAAAAAAAAAAAGAATGACAAAAGCTTTTTAAACTTCCTTTAATGGTTTTGTTTGTTAGTGGTGTTTGTTTTATAACTGCTTTTACTTGTCCTATATTATAAAGCTCCAACAACAAGGTCTAATCAGGGAAATATAAAAAAATTAAGGGAATATAATTTAGGGAGTAAACTACATAGGTAGTAAAAGAATCAAGAAGCCAAGAGGAGATAGTGAAGATACCCAGACTTTAGAGACAGCAGGAGGTAGAGGGGCAACAGTCAAGATGGGGCTCTGGAGACCAGAGGACCAGATCAACTGCTGGCAGCTGGAACCAATCCAGCCTGTCCTGGAGAACTAGAACCACAAAGAAGAAGCCAAATCCAGAAGCGTCTTCCACGGCAGAGAAGAAGGTAGAGTACTCTGACTTCTTCATCACCTCACCTCCCAGTCTCACCAGTGACTGCTATTGGCTAATGTGGCAACCTGTTAAGGTGACAGAGTGTGAAAAGGGCATCTTCCCCTACCTCATCTGAGGACAGACAGGCTCAGGACAAGCAAAGAAGCCAGTAACTGTTAGATAAGATTTCCTAGTGTTAGGGATCAAGGATTCATAAAATCAAAGAAGTTATATAAAATCACTGTGCTGTTAATATTGAATTCAGAATCTGAAAACAAACTTTTGATTAAAAAATATACATTTATTTTCTTGCTTTGTCCATTAAAGTGGCCTCTATGTAATTTTACACCAATATCAATGAATGTACTGAGACTGACATTTTGGTCTCTAAGATGGTTCCCCAATAAAATGAATTAGATCCCCTTGGAGAAATAGTTGAGTCCTTATTGGGGACACAAAAGGTACAGACAGACTTGGACACTTTGAGCTTAAGGTAGTTTTCAAAATTTAGGGGAGACATCTTAAAGCAGACAACTGCTAGAAAGGGTTCCCCTAGCTAATGTTTTGACATATTGAACATCAGGAAGAATAATTCTTGTAGTTGATTTAAAATTTATTGTATGAAAAATCTTCAACACACAATTAAACCAAAAGAGGAAAGGCAAAAATGCATTTGTTATCATTTGAATTAGATATTCAACTAAGTAGTGTCTTAGAAAATGGATAATTTAAGAACTAAGTATTTATCTTGTTTTTCAAATAGGAAACTGATTTTCCTTGTATCCAAACATTCCCAGTTAATGAGAGAAGAACACTTAATTAATGTAGAAGGAATGTAACATTTAAAAAATCACACATTTGAAGTAACGGATTCATTCAGAGATTCTCACTTAGTGTTAAAACAATAAATACAGTACATGGTTGAAGGATAATAGAATCTTTGTACAATGCTGTACTTGCATTACACAGGTTACTTTTTGATCATAATGGAAAAAATAGAACAGTACAATGGTGGATGCAGACAGTGGCCATGCAATTTAGTGGCCAGTCTCAGCAGCTCTAATGGTGGAACAGGAGGTAGACTCTGTCCTTACTGTGTTGAAATTCAACACAACATCAGGTGTAATGCATTCTAGACCAAAATGACTAATTGGGTTATAAAGCCTTAGGGTTGAGCTCTCAATTCATAAACAAACAAACAACAAAAAAGCTGAAGGTTGGATTTTAAATACTCTAAGATGAAACCATCAGGCAAATCTAGAGATCTACACTTTCTAATAAATGACATGAAAGTAATCTAGATTGTTCTAGACTAAATGAAGCTTAAGGGGTATAACAACCAGATGCAGCACATGATCCTAGACTGGATCCTAGTTTCAGACAAAGCAGGGAAAAAAAAATGGAGAACTTTGATTTTGCTGAGTCTGAGATGAAATTAAGAAATTATTGATGATTTTTCTAATAAAAGGGATATTTTAGCTATGTAGAAAAACACATTTATTTTTAAGAGTTGAATACTGAAGTGATTGGTGAGTAATGGGATGTCTTTATGTCTTTAAAATTCTTCAGCATAAAAAAATTAAAGGAAGAATTAACGTGATTTTTCATGATCTGACTTTAGCTTATTTCTTTAACTCCATCGAGCCATATGATCAAATAATAAATATTTAGATAAATAATAATCAATCAATAAATATTTATTATATTTTTTAAATAGCTCCCTGTGAGTCCTTCAGGATAAGTAAATTTATCATATAACAAAAGTCTTATTTCAGAGCAAGGATTTATTTAGTTCCAAGTTCTTGGATGGGCCACAAAGTGCTTAAGGAGTGTGTGTGTGTGTGTGTGTGTGTGTGTGTGTGTGTGTGTGTGTGTGTTTATGGAAATATAAATGTATCTTGGATAAGTTTTATGATTTTCATTAGTTTGTCAGGGGGCAAGACTCACAGATATGAAGGTCGAGAGTTTTCCAGTCTTACTTGTATAACTTTTTGTGCTGTAGCCTTTAAAAGAACAATACTTAAATATTCTGAGTCATTAAAATAACTGATACAAATTAAAATATTATCTGTGATGCTCATGCTTCCCTTGTTGAATTTTTGGCCTTCTTACAAATGATATTTCCATCTCTATTTTCCATTGCTTGCTGAGGATTAAGTAACTTCTGAGGGTTCTTTTCATACACATTCGCATATGTTATAAACCATGTTGAGTTTTCAGACAATGTGGGGATGACAGTTGATTAAAAGGTCTGTCTTTGAGCCTTTCGGAAAGAAGGATCATTTAATCCTAAACCCTTAGCTGGATCATGCATCTGGCATGAGAGCTTGAATATTTACTTGGTTTTGGAATAAGGCAAACTTCCATGCATGTGCTAAAGGCTGGGCCAACAGAGGCTGCTCCTGTATACATAAGACTCTTGCTAAGAGAGGGTGAGGGCAGAGAAATGTGCAGGCCCGGCCCTCTGGGCATCCATCCTGAGCAGCTGCACAGGCTTCCATGCTTAGAAAGGCCTGGTGTTGGATTTAACTGTTGGCTGTCATCATCTTGAAATTCTCAATTATTTTTTAATAAGGGGCCTCACATTTTGAGGTTGCGCGGGGCCCCACATATTATGTAGCCCATCCTGCATGTGTGGCTTGGCCCTGGGCTTATCTGTGTTGCTGGTAGCTATGTTCAGCTTGGTTCTTGCTCAGCTATTGCTACCCCCAGTTTCCTTCCTGCAGATAAGGGTTGGAGTTGGTCTGCTTGTTACTGCAACAGCATGAACGTCATGAATAAATGCATGTTAGGATTGGGGAATGTGGAGGGAGGACACGGAGGGAGATGTCAGTTGGGCAGAAAAAGTCCATCTAAATGGTAAATCATTAATGTTGCAGTAATTTAATTCAATTCATATAACTTTCATTGGCAATGCTCCTTTAAGTTTCTAGTAATTCTTGTCCTTCTACTGTCTCTGACATACCCATATTAGGAGGCAACTCAACTGTTGAAGAAAATAGTCTTAAGGCTCTCCTATGCATTAAAACTAAAAATGATAAATGATGCTGAATCTTCCAATTCAGATATTTTCTCTAAAATTTGAGAGCATTATTTTACCAAATGCAGTTGAAGACCAACTGTGGCAACATTTTGATAAAGCAATGTGTGTTTGTACCAACAATATTATGCTTTTTTGCCACAAATTTGCAGTTTACTAGGGCTGCTGTGTAGGGTTGCGCAGTGAACAGCATGCTCAAGGGATCTCAGGTGATGGAAGACTAGTCTATGGGCGTTCACTGGCCTCTTATCTGATCCTAGTCTCTCTGTAATGAACTCTATAGAGTTTTTTGCAGAAGAAATGCTCAAGATAAGGGGAATAATCTTTGTTGTTACTCTCCCCCCAAGGTAGTCAAAGAGTAGTCATAGAAGTTATAATAATAAATTGTTATCATAATATTTGTGAAAATTAATAACTATATATGAGGCACTGTGCTAAACACTTGATGTCCCCCCATTTCATTGAATGCTCCAGCAACCTGAATAGTCACCGAATGATGTACTGTTTATAAAAGAGAAAGCTGACACAGAGAAAAGTGAAGTGAATTGCTCAAGTTTAGGTACCTAGTAAAGGATGGAGTAGAAATTTGAACCCAGGCCAGAGGAATTCAGAGGCCGTGCTCTGAAGCACTGTCATGCACTTTTTTCAGCAGAGAAATCATTTGAGATCCACCATCATTAAGAAGAGGGAGTTTCTGGCTATGTCATTTCTGTTGGTTGAGTGAATGAAACTAACAAAAAGTTATTCAACAAAAGTGATTCTGATCTTTTTATGTTTTAACAACACTTTTAGCTTTGAAAATTTCCTGGTCAGGAGGCAGTCATACCTCAGTAAAATTTTAGAGGATTATAAATCATGGATCCTTAGAGTTGGCTGTCAAGAAAGAAGAATTGAGGAAGTAGGCAGCAGATAAGGCTGGGAAATATATTCTCTTTCTGAGAAAAAAAAAAAAAGAGAAAAAGATAGCATCTTGCTATGAGTGCAGTGGCTGTTCACAGGCATCATCACAATGATGATCTGTATAGGAGCTGTGATCTGCTCTGTTTCCAACCTGGGTCAGTCTCCTGCTCCTGAGATGTCACCATTTTGATGCCAAACTTAGTGTGAACACCGACTGGCATAACTCACTACAGCTCAAAATTCCTGGGCTCAAATAATCCATCCCCCTATACCCAAGTAGCTGGAACTACAGGAGCAGAGGCCACCACAGCAGATTTCTCTAGTACATTCTCCACATCCTTACCAACATGAACATGGCATCCCTTGGTGAACCCGGAAGTATAACTTTTATGATGTCTCTTTCACAACTCCCCTTTTCTTTCAAATTTCTTACTAAGGAATCTGGTAACACCTATAAACTTGTATTACCTCATACAGCAAGAAGAAACCCATGCTCTCCACGCAATGTTTAGTTTCCCTAGCATGCTGAAGATCCTCCCACGTTGTGCTGAGAACTGGAATGTTTAATTGCTCACTACTATCGTATCACCCCTTGTTCTCTCCCTTCACACTTCAGAACTCTGTTCAAGGCTCAACTCAGGCATCGTGTCTTCTGTGATGTTTGTTTCTGAATTAGGTGTTTCCATCTGCTCTCATACTGCCTTTGTATACTTCTTGCTCTACCATTGCTTATTTTCTTATTTATGTAGACTTCTAGAGGTAAAGAAACTAGAAGTTTCTTGACCATGTCTTGTTCATTACTGTATTCTTAGCACCCAGCACAATACCTGGAGCATACAACAAGCCCAACACATATTTGCTAAATAAAACCATGAATTTAGAATTTCAATGGTTGAGCCTCACATGCAGAAAAATGAAATTGGATCTTTATCTCACCATGTATACAAAAATCGACTCAAAATGCATTAAAGGCTTAAACATAAGCTGTGAAATTGTAAAACTACTAGAATAAAACATAGCAGAAGTCTCTATGATGTTTGAGATTTTTAAAATATGATCCTCAAAACATAGGAGACAAAGCAAGAATAGATCAATGGAACTGCATCAGACTAAAAAATGTTCACAAGAACAAAGGAAATAATTAATAGAGTAAAGAGATAATTTATAGATTGGAAAAAAATATTTGCAGACCACACATCTGATAAGGGCCTAATATTCAAAATATATAAAGAACTCAAACAACTCAATAACAAGAAACAAATAACCCAATACAAAATTGACAAAGGACTTAAACAGACATTTCTTCAAGGAAGACATATGAAAGACTAACAGATACATTTTTTAGATGTTCAACATCTTTAATCACCAGGAACATGCAAATTAAAACAACAGTGACTTGTTACCTCATATTTGTTAGAATGGCTATTATCACAAAGAGGAAAGATAAGTGTTAGCAAGGGTGTGGAGAAACGGGAGCCCTGGGACAGTTGGTAGGAATGTTAGTATAGAGGTTTCTCAAAAATTACCATATGATCCAGCAATCCCACTTCTGGGTTTATAGCCAAAGGAATTGAAATTAGTGTGTAATTCACTGTAGCATTATTCACAATAGTTGAGACACAGAAATAACCTGAATCCATGAATAGATGAATAGATAAAATGTGGCATATATATACACAGCGAAATACTATTTAGCCTTACAAAGAAGAAAATTATGTCACTTGTGACATGGATGACCCAGGAGAATGTTATGCTAAAAGAGGCAAGCCAGGCACAGAAAGATAAATACTGCATTATATGCGGAATCTAAAAAATGTAGGATTTATAAAAGTAGGGAGTAGAATTGTGGTTACCAGATGCTACTGGGGGGTAAGAGGAAGTGATGTTTGTCAAAATGTACAACATTTCAGTAAGACAAAGGAAATAAGTTGTACTGATCTATTGCACAGCATTGTGACCATAGTTAATAATAATGTAGTGTATATTTCAAAACTGCTGAAAGAGTATATTTTATTTTCTTTATTTTAAAGAAGTGGAGTACAGAAAGAGTAGATTTTAAATGTTCTCATCACAAAAAAAGGATAAGTGGATGAGGTGACAGATATGTTAATTAGTTTGATTTAATCATTCTGTAATGTATACATATACCAAAATATCACACTGTGCCCCCAAATGTGAATAACTATTATTTGTCAATTAAAAATAGAATAAAATAGTAATGAAAAACAAAAACACAATGAAATACTACTTCACAACAGATGAATGGATAAACAAAATACAGTACATACATATAATGGAATATCTTTCAGCCATAAAAAGGAATGGAATCCTGACCCATGTTACAACATGGATGAAACTCAAAGATGCTAACAGAAAAGGAGAAATAGTGTATGATTCCACTGACATGAGGTACCTAGAATAATCAGGTTCTGGGACAGAAAGTAGAATGGTGGTTGCTAGTGGCTAGATAGAAAGAAATGGAAAGCTCTTGTTCAATGGCACAGATTTTCAATTTTGAAAGTTGAAAAAGTTCTGAAGATGGAGAGGGATGGTTGAATAACAGTGTGAATGTAGTCAATGTCACTGAACTGTACATTTAAAATAGTTAAAATTGTGACTGTTATGTATATTTTACCACAATAAAATAAATCTATAAACATTTTTATAAAAATATAACTATACCGAATATAATTAAATAAATATTAGAAATAAAACGCAAAATGGCAGGGTAGTCAGTTTAAGAACAGTGGTAAAAATTTGGAGTAGCAGCCAGGCTCGGTGGCTCAGCCTGTAATCCCGCGCCTTGGGAGGCTGAGGTGAGTGAATTGCCTGAGCCCGTGGGTTCGAGACCCGCCTGGGCACCTTGGTGAGACTTCATCTCTACAATAAACCAAAAAGTTAGCCGGGCATGGTAGCGTGCGCCTGTAGTTCCAGCTACTTGGAAGGCTGAGGCGGAAGGATCGCTGGAGCCCAGCAGGTCGAGGCTGCGGTGGCCGGGAGCAGCCACTGCACTCCAGTCTGGGTGACAGAGTGAGACTCCAACTCAAAAAAAAAAAAAAAAAA
>CAUYQG010050602.1:0-21007 GCA_963574415.1 Tarsius wallacei | reverse complement strand
CTTCAAGAACTCCCTGAAGTCGGGCTCGGTGGCTCAGCCTGTAATCCCGTGCCTTGGGAGGCTGAGGTGAGTGGATTGCCTGAGCCCGCAGGTTCGAGACCCGCCTGGGCAACTTGGCGAGACCTCATCTCTACAATAAATCAAAAATTAGCTGGGTGTGGTAGCACGCGCCTGTAGTTCCAGCTACTTGGAAGGCTGAGGCGGAAGGCTTGCCGGAACCCAGCAGGTTGAGGCTGAGGTGGTCGGGAGCGGCCACTGCACTCCAGTCTGGGTGACAGAGTGAGACTCCAACTCAAAAAAAAAATAATAATAAATCGACAAACTTCTGAAAAAACACACACTATCAAAATTCAACCGCCGGGCTCGGTGGCTCAGCCTGTATTCCCACGCCTTGGGAGGCTGAGGTGAATGGATTGCCTGAACCCGCGGGTTTGAGACCCGCCTGGGCAACTTGGTGAGACCTCATCTCTACAATAAAATCAAAAAATTAGCCGGGTGTGGTGCACGCACCTGTAGTTCCAGCTACTTGGAAGGCTGAGGTGGAAGGATCGCTGGAGCCCAGCAGGTCGAGGCTGCAGTGGCCGGGAGCGGCCACTGCACTCCAGTCTGGTCAACAGAGTGAGACTCCAACTCAAAAAAAAAAAAAAAAAACTCCCTGAGTCTTGCCTTGGTGCTGACTCTCAGGCTTTCCCGAGGACTGTAGCCCTTCTTGGGAGGCAGGGCCCTTACAGGTCAGCAGGGCCAGAGGGCTGGGAGAGGAGCTCTTCCCCAGGGGTGATCTCCCTTCTTCCCCCACTGGCTCTCCTTCTTCAGTCCATCTACTGCTGGGCCATGCTCTAAGAGAGTCTTTAAGCAGATATTTCCCATCAGGTCTGTTCTCACTGTTTCCTCAGCCACATCCCCAACACACACAAATTCACACAGACACGTGCTTGCACACACCCACACAACCACACACACACACATACACTCTCTCTCTCTCTTCACCTCCCATTCCCAGCTCTTTCCTGAGACCCCTCTCTCCTGGAGATCCCAGGACCACTCACCTTGTTAATTCACATTGCTTCCCCAGAGCTGACCCTATTTCTAGGCAGAATAGAAAGCTGTCACATGGTATCAGAGGAGGGGCTCTGCCAGGCCTCAGGACACTCAGGATTCCTCTTTACTAGAACTGTAAACAGCCCTAGAGACAACAGTGCACCCCGCTAGTTCAACATGACCCAGGTACACAGAGCAACTTGCCTGGGGTCTGTGGGTAGTGGCTGGAAGAAAAGGCTGAGGCCATGAACAAAGGAGAAGCCCTTAACACTAGCCTGGTTTGATTTTTCAGGGTGGCTGGAAAGACGGTGGGGGGCGGCAGGAAGAAGAGAGAGAAGAACACAGGGGAGACTCGAGTTAATGGGGAGAAAATCAGGGAAGACCTGGAGCGAGGGACGTGAGCCAGAGAAGACAATTCCTGAGGAACCAGAAAATTCTGACAGACATAAGACTCTTGAGAAGGGGATATGAGGAAGAGGATGTTTAATGGAGGGGAAGGGAGGCCAGTCCCTGCAGGCTCAGGTGAGCCTGTACAGGAGGACACTCCTCTCTCACACAGGGTGACCTCTCAGGCTGCCTTTTGGGACAGGCAGCGGTTTTCCTGGACCTTCAGCATCACAGTGACTGGCTGCTTCTCTCAGTTTAGCCAGGAGAGAGCAGAAATGCCTCCAGGCACTGTCCCTTTCATCTTCCCAGGACGAAACACTTGTGAGAGATTAGCAAAGGCAGCTTCTGCTCACTGGAGCCCTCTGGGCCTCCCTGGGAGAGGCTGGAGCACCCAGGAAAGGAGAAGCTGGCTCCACGGGTGGTTGCCCCCCTCCCCCACCCACCCTCAGGCTCTTGCCTGGCCCACATCTCCCGGGCTGCACTGTCATCCCCGTCCAGGCTCTGTGTGCAAATGCTTCTCCCTCGTGGTGCCCATCCTTAGCTCTCAGCCTTATGGAGCACATAGAGCCCTAGGGAGATGGGAATCTGCCATCATCAACAGCTTTGAAGTTGTTCCTGACGGCGCAGGAGCTTCTTCTTTCTTTCTGCACCCCGTCCCTTAATTCATAAAAATCAGTCTACACCTGGGCATAGTGACTCATGCCTATAATCCCAGCGCTTTGGGAGACCAAGGTGAGAGGATTGCTTGAGCCCAGGAGTTCAAGACCACCCTGAGCAACATAGCAACGCCTTGTCTCTACAAAAAAAAATCAAAAAATTAACCAAGTATGGTGTTATGCACCTGAGTCCAAGCTACTCAGGAGGCTGAGGTGGAAGAATCACCTGAGTCTAGGAGGTCAAGGCTGTGGTGAGCCCTGATCGTGCCATTGCACTCAAGTCTGGACGACAGAGTAAGACCCCAACTCAAAAAAAAAATGAATCTACAACTTCTGCTTCCTGCCTCTTCCCTAAAAGACCTAATAAATAAGAGATGTACCCTCAGTTGGGATGTGTAGTGGAAGGAGTCAGCCATGTGGACTTGGGCAAGTCCCTGAACAGCTGGATTTCAATCTTCTCATGTACGAGATGGTTGGAACAATGTTGCATACAATCACCTATAAGGCTCTAAAATGTGATGATTCGAAAATCTCCCTTGGTTCTCAACACCCAGTCTTATCACTCATCCCATTTTTAAAAAAATTGAGTCAGGGTCTCACTCTGTTGCTCAGACTGGAGTGTGGTGCATGATCATAACAGTTACGGTTCACAACAGCCTTGACCTCCTGTACTCAGGTGAACCTTCCACCTCAGCCTCCCAAGTAGCTGGGACTACAGGTGTGCACCCCACATCTGGCTAATCTTTCTGTAGAGCTAAGGTCTCATTATGTTGCCCAGGCTGATCTCAAGTTCCTGGACTCAAGAAATCCACCTGCCTCAGCCTCCAAAGTGCTGGGATTATGAAAGCAAGCCACCATACCTGGTCTCATCCCATAATTTAAATGCCTTGGTCACCAAAGAAAGTAATCCTGGGAAGACAACTGGCTGGCTTTGTTTAGCAACCTCTGAAGGCAGGTTTGTGTTCCTTCCTCCCTCCTGTCCTCAGGAGTGAATTCAGGCTGTGTCAGCTGTATGCTGGCTAGCGGGGAGGCAGTTGAGCCAGCCTATGGGACGAGCTGTGCTTTTATCAAGACACAGGTGAAGCAGAATCAGGGTGGTCGGCAGCCCTTGGCCAGAGGATCTGACCCAGGGAAGAATGGGCCCCGCCAATGCAGGCAGCTCCTCTCGCTGACTGTTGCAGCTGCACGGCCTGTCTCGGGCTAAGGGCCCACATCATTCCTTTCCTCTGTTTCCTGCCGAGCCCCCAGGATGTTGGCTAATACCATCATTTTGTTAGTTGGGGCTTTTGAGTGCGTTTTTTCTTATTTCATTTTTCTCACTGATGTGTTTCCTTCCACTGGGGCTGCAAAGCCCGATATTTGTATAACGTCCCTGTTTATTATTTATGGCACGACTCCGATTTCCAGGGCACTTTATGATTGTTACTTAATTCACTCAGCATCTTGGAGCAAGAGACCCACCATTTCCACTCTCCAGCCACCATCTGATGGAGGATTCCAGAGCTTTTTCCCAGGTCCATTTTTCCAGTTACCTTTCCTACCAGGAGTCCTGCTTATCTACCGCTAGGGAAGCCCGTAGGCTGCAGACTCTGCCAAATTCCTTTTTAAACTACCCTTTCCCTCACACCCATATCCAGTCCTCACCAGGTCCTAGGACTTTTACCTCCTGAATACCTCCTCTTCCCATCTTAAGCCACTGCCTCGGTTCATGACTCTACCCTCTGCCATCTGAACTGCAGCAGGGCTCTCCTGATTGACTCCTTGTGTCCAGCATGCCCAATCACCCCGCCCAGTTCCTTTTCCACACTTCAGCCGAGCCATGTTCCAGAATGCACATCTGATCATGTCATGTTTCTCTTGAAAATATTCCAATGGCTTTCCATTGCTCTTAGGAAAAATACCCGAAGCCTCAGCATATTTTATAAAGCTCCACGTGATCTGGTTTCTACCTACCTCTTTGGCCTCATCTTACCTACTTATCACCCTGCACTCCAGTTGCATGGGCCTTCCTGCTGCTCCTCAAACAAGGGCATCTGCCACAGGGCCTTGGTCTACCCTGGTCCCTTCTCTCAGGGTGCTTGCCACAATCACCCCCATCTCCAAACCCATCACACGGTAATTTCTGCTCATTCTTCAAATCGCAGCTCTAGTCTCTTCTCCAGCAAAGCCTCCTCTGACCTACCCCTCCACAGTCTAGGTCCCGTTACCATGCTATATGCTCTTGTAGGACCACACCCCTTCTCCTTCAGAGCACTTAGCTCAGTTTGTACATATACATTCATATAGCAATTACCTAACGAATACCTGTCTCCCTTGCCAGTCAGTAAGCTCTGTTTGATCTCCATGATGTCCCAGTAGCCCAGCACAGTGTTTGCACAGAGTGGATGCTGACAGCAGAGTAAAGACAGTGAACTTCTCTGCCCCTGGTCAGTGGCCCCAAGATGCTGGGACCGGGTGATTTGGCAGTCATAGACTCAGAAGAAACACTTAATCACCTGGAAAAGAGGTAACTGAGACTCAGAAAGGGATATGACTTATCCAGAGTAACACAGGCCCGGGCTATAGCCTTGGCCCCCAGAAACATTACCCTCCACCTGGGGAGACTGAATGTATTTCATAGCCAGTTTTTTGCAGTTGTTTTGGTTTTAGTTTTTCTTTTTAGCATTGTAACTGGTATTTTTTATGTTTAAGCTCTATGGCTTGAGAGAAGAAGAAATCTAGACTCAAACCCCTGGTATAGTCAGGGCAGGCTTAGAATAATAGCATTACAGATTTTCGAGGTCAGAAGGGACCAGAGGTCATCTGGCTCATACCTTCTTGTGATGGTTCAGGATCCCTGCCAAGTACCAATACATGGAAAGACTTTGTAAAGACTGTGATGTTTTGTACTCATTTATTCACCAACCATGTAGCCAGTGTCTACACTGTGTCTGTGTTGTGCATGTAAAGACACAGTCTCTGCCTCCAGGACACCACAATCCCAGGGGGAGACAAACATGTCAGCAATTACAATACAGTGTCGCAGTCACCGGGTATGTATAAGGAGCTATGGGAACAGAGAAGGAGAATCCAGTCAAACTGTAGACCAGGAGAAGATCCTCTAGGATAGCTTCCTGGAGAAAGTGATAGTTGCCTGAGCCCTGTAAGCTGTTTTTATTGTAAGGAGACATTGCAACCTATGCTTGAATCCCTCCAAAGGCAGGAAACTCACTACCTGCCAAAGCCATGGACAGGCTCCTCAGCCAGGCTCTCATCCAGGAGTTCTAAACACAATGCCCCTTCTACCCCAAGAGTCTGCAGCCTTGCCATGCTAGCTGTACTAATGATAAGGGACTCAGTGACTTGAGCAGCAGCCACTGGCAAGAGACCGGGGTCTCCCGCATACTAACTGCACCCTGAGGAGGTTTCTTTTCTTCTCTCTGCTTCTCCTTCCCACCATCCTCAGCCAGCCTCAATGATCTCATCACTGAATTTATTGAGTGCTGAGACCCTCCCTCCAACCCCTCCTCAGGGTCTGAAGAAAGGTCCAGAGGAATCAGAATAAACGAGGGTGCTTAATGGCTTGCAGTACCATAAAGTTTTTAGGGCTGTGCATAGGAATGAGCAGGTTCAGGCTGAGATGAACTACCCAGGGCTTTTATCAAAGGAGAGTCAATAAAAACCTGAAGGAGCACACCCCACCTCCACCGAGCGCTCGTGTCACCGTGCCGAGCCCAGCGCTCTGGAAGTAGGAACTGGGGGCTGCATTTCCCCTGACTCCATCTGCCTTCTTCCCTGAGCCTTCCCTTCTGAAATGTATTTGTTTCTATGGAAACCATGTTGTTACTGGTATGGGAGGAGTTTAATGACATTCAGAAGTGCCAAATCAAGTCCATTTATGTAATGGTTTGAAATACACATAATGGCCTATGGAATATAGGACACGGTGACAGTTTCAGTAACTGTGCACCGAGTGTGGAATAAATAGAGCCATGTAATAGTCCCCACCTCTGAGTCAAATGTACTGGGAATAACCACTATTCTTAGTGCTAAGGAGCTGCACTTCTCAGCCATTATTCATGAAAGAGCCTCAAAACACTACCCCAAGCTGCTCTCCACTCATCGAGGAAGGATGCTGGTCCACAGCTGCTCTGCACCCATCAAAGTCTGGCCAGGGATCAGGTGAAGCAGGTACAGACATGAGAGTGTAGCTTTGGAGGTTTCCAGATGTGGAAGTGAGTAGGCGTCCAACAGACGCTCCTCTGGCCCGCCCCTGTGGCCAGCCTGCTGACGTAATTGCACTGATTGGTCGTTACTCTTGTGTCTGCTCCTACAGCTTATTTCTGTTTGAATCAGAGATCTATCAGGCACCTACTGTGTACCTGGTGCTGTGGGGGATGACGTGGAGATGAATAACATATGCCCTTGCCTTATCTCAGATTGCCCTGGAAGCAAACCTTGAGCAAGGACTCACATGTGATAGCTCATCTGGGAGGTGCAGAGGTGCCTAGAAAAGAGTCAGGTATGACTCAGGGAAGGGGAAACGTCAGCAAGCCACTGAGAATGGCTGTGGCCCAGTCCCAATGAGAAACTCCGAGAAGGGCTTCAAACACTGCTTCAGAGTCAGGCCAGCCAAGGTATTTATACACCAGCTCCTGGGGGAATGGGTGGAGGGCTGCTTGACGAGGGTGTTGACTCTGGCATTTCTGGCCTGTTCTGTGTGAGGGCACAGTGGCCTTTGCAGCCTAAGAGAAAGCCCTCTGGAGAAAGGTGCAGACACTGGCGATGATATGTTGGCCACAGACTCTGAAGTGGTCAGGCCTGTGGATACGGGTGGACACTGACACAGTCGGCAACAGCCACAGAGAGTTTCTACTCCAATGGGGAGCTAGGCATGTAATAAAATGGCGGAGGGCAAAGCAATCAGAGAGCTAAAGAGATGTGCAGATGATATGCTCATAGCACACAGAAGTGGGGAAAGCCATTTGTTTTGACTGGGGTCTTCAAAAAGCAGGAGAAGAGAGATATAACTAACCCACCCCCACGAGGGGTGACAAAGGCACTTTCACACACTTATGTCATCCTCACCATATTACAGGTAGGCAGTGTTATCCCCATTTTGATGATGAAGAAACTGAGGTTCAGAGAGATTAAGTCATCTACCTAAAGGCACACAGCTATTATGTGGCAAAGCTGAGAGCCAAACCTTGGTCTGCCCTGGGGAGGCTTGTGTGTTCAAGCAATGAGGGTAGGGAGACTTTCCCATCACCCCAGATATGACTGAGTACCTACGTGCGTCCCTATTGATTTCTCCCCATAGCCAAAGACTGCCATTCCCAGTATCTCCCACCATGCACTGCCCACAGACCTCTGCTCAGCCAGTTGATGGCCCCTCTGATCCTGCCCCAGATTTGGCTGGGCTGACTGTGCCTAATATTGAGTGAATTATCCGAACTTCACTGATTAGGGGGAAATAGAGGAAGCGGCAGCCTGGGGAGGGGTGCTTCAGCTCTCATAGTCCCTAGAAGAGTACCTTCTACCCCATCTTCACCCCTGCAAAATCCTCTCCTCACCCTGCCCTAAGTCCCACTGCCTCCAAAAACACAGGGAACATACTTCCCTGGAGCAGCATATCTGTAGCACATGAATAGAGTTTCCGTAAAATACAGCCTCCATGGTTAGACAAGGTGGGGAAAGTCCAGGTGAGGCCTTGTTAAATGAGTTTCTCTCCTACAGAACTTTTCAGAGACTTTAATATGCCAAAGGGCATGGTTAACCACCAAAAGAGGGCTTTGATTTGAAGTTTTCCAAACCCATTTGGCCACAAAACATTTTCAGTAGCAGGTGTCAGGACTAGGGTTCCTTGGAATCCACTTTGGGAAATAATGGCTTAAGGCCCAGTTCATACTCTAACTAGTTGTGTGAACTTGGTCAAGTAAGAACAAATCATGCCTGTGTTGCAGGAACCAGTAAAGAAACATGAATGAACACTCTTTATAAGCTGTGACATACTGTATAAATAAGATGGTGCTATTATTTATTTGCATGAAGCAAACACTCAGTTTCCCAGGAGACATTCATTGGGAGTCAAAACAAAAATCAATGAATCAATCAGTACATAAATGATAACAGTTTTTAAAAACTTAGTTCTGTTCCTAACTAAGATATAGGACCTTGACTTTGGTCTCTCTTGACCTATGATTTCCATCTTCAAAATGGGTATATTCATAATGTTAACCCTCTTTCCTTCATGCATGTGTTATAAAAGTAAATTATGCACCATGATTGTGCAGGTGCTTTGAAGATGTATAAAGTACCATAAGATGCAAAGCATTATTATTGTTGTCCAGGTTAATACTCCCAATTAAGTCCCAGTTGTGCTCAAACCAAAACAGGAGATGTGCTGGGGAGGGGATAGGCTGGTGGCAGAAATAACAATGAGTAATACTCTTCATTCATATTTATGATGTTAGGAGCCTATATGAGCATGTCACTGAGGGGAGAAAATGAATATTTTATGAGTGAACACTAAATTTAGTATTAAGACCTCCAGGTCATGCTGGGGAGGTCAGCATAGGCTCTGTGCCTGGTCTCCAAGGAGCAAGGGCAGCTAGTCAGTGGGGACAAACTCAACTTCCCAACACAGACAGGGAGCTGTCCAGTGTGGACTGGTGGCAGGAACCTTGCCCTGGAAGGTAGAAGAACTGATGCCCACTCCATCTACCAGCTGGGTAGCCTTGGGCAAGTGACCATAACCACACTGTGCCTCCATTTCCTGTAGAAAGAGGATAAGAAGATCAACCCTGGACAGTTGTACGGTCTAAACCCAAGCTCAGCTGTTTGGAAGAGGGTCCTGGAATGCACACAAGTGGGAAGTGTTATTATTTGTGTACTCGTTCCACATTTATTGAGCATCTACTATGTGCCAGTCACTGCCACAACTACTTATTTATCATTGACTCGGTGCCAATCACCAGTTATCATTTTATACACATTACCTCATTTAATGATCACCACAATCCTGAGAGGTATTTATTATTACTCCCATTTTTCACATAAGGAAGTGAAACTTAGGAAAGAGAAATAGCTTGCCCAAAGCCACACAGCTAGAAAACAGCAGAGCCAGGACTGTGTGAAAGCCAGAACCCTGAGTTCTATGTTAAATGGTCCATCCTTATCCTCGGTACTTTTGCAGAGCCACTGGGGTCCCCTCCCCTGCAAGCTCTTCCCTGTTCTGTTCATGCTGGTGCTTCCTACCACCAGTGCCCCCTCCTGATCCAGAAAAGAAAGTCCATCATCCTCTCTTTGGTCCCTGGAGGATACCCCTTCCCTGGGTTTTTCATTCCCCATGCTCTTCCAGTCTCCTCTGAACCAGCCTGTTCCCCACAACAAAGTCATCCTGGGGTTCTAATTTCCAAGCTATTCATCTCTTATCCAGCCAGCCCCAGTTGTCAGGTGGTGTGAAGATTGACCACCTCCTTCCCCTGGAAAGCTCTTAAAAGGCAAGGACAACTGGGGCAGTGCCGGGTGCAACACGGTCAAGTCTCTTCACTCCACTCTGGAGCCAAAGACAGCTCCCCTTGGTGCCAGCTCGGAGCTCCTGGCTCTCTCCTGTCCACCACACAGCATGAGGACACAGCCGTCTCTGCAAATCTCTTCCCTGTGGGGCAGTTTCATGTTATCTTGGCTCGTTCCTTCTCCTGAGATGAAGAGATTGTTTTAAACCTGCCGCCCCACCAGCTCTGCTCCTGGCTTCCAATGCCATTAAGTTTCATTATAACAAATAAACACCACAATGACATTTATAAGTTACCACCGAGCACAGAAGCACAAATATGAAGCAGATAAACTGCATTTGATCCAAATAATTACTGCAGGCAATATTGGGCTTAGTTTGAGCTGGCAGCCGGGTACCGAGTAATTTATTAGATTGCGTAAGGCAATGTTGCAGGTTGAGTTTTTCATTATTGTGTCTCTTCCCCTCTCCGTGGCCTAAATAGGTTAGAGGAGTTTAGACAGTGCTTGTCCAAACAAAGACAGATTTTGCTCAAGCAGATTAAGGCCGGGAATGTTGGCCAAGTGTCCAGGAATGGCCGCTTCCCAAGCAATACCGCACTTGCAAGAGAAGAAGGGGCTTAGGCGATTATCTTGATGCTGCCAGCCAAGGGCAGCTCCCTACACTCCCCACCCACTGGCCCAGATATAAAAAGAGGCCCTGTGGAGGGAGTGAATGGCAGGGCTAGATGGAGCCCCCAGGACACCAAGACTGGGTTCCTGCTACAGACTCTCAGCCAAAGACCCTCTCAATCAAAAGGCCCTTCCATAGCCCCAGGTGGCCCCTAGTAGTCCCAAATCCTAGTCCCAGACTTCTCCTCCTGCAGTAAATCAAGGGAAGGAAGCAGTCTGCCAGCCAACTCTGCAAAACAAAGCATGGGGAGCTGGCTGCAAGCAACTATCTCCCTGCCAAACCCAAACTCATAAAGTTTGATTCAAGGGGTTACAATACCTCCTATTCAGAGTCCCTCCTGCCCCGTTCTCCCAGCCTTAGTAAATTACCCAATAAGCAGCAAGGACCTGTAGTTATTGTGCAGTTAAATGGTATTTGCCCAGTAAATTCTGAGAGAGTACTAACGGTGATATACAGTAACTAATTACAGACATGAATTCTCTCCCCAAGACGCCAAGTGTTACCAAATATTGCTGCGTTTAGGGGAGGAGGTTTGAAAGCTGCTCTGTTCTCTCCAGTGAAGCCATGAGTAACTCTCCTATTAGAGGAGCTGTCGCCATCTCCAGGGGTGCTCCAGGCTAGATAATAGAGCTGTCCTAGGGAGCAGGCAAGAATGGGGCCACATCCCTCAAGATAGCTCCCATTCGCTGCCTTCTGATCTCGCGCCCCAACAGAAGGGCCTAGCCAGGCACCAGCTGACCCTCCTTGGGTCATCTCACAACAAATAAGTGGCTCAGCACCACAGTGGTTGCTGCAAAGGCCCAAGGCTCCAGCAGGGCAGGGAATGGAAGCCATTATTCACCAAGCCCAGGACCAAGCTGAGAATACTGTTATAGGGGATTGGCCTCTGCAAAGGGCTTCTGAATGGGGATGCAGTGGGGTAGGTATAAAAATGGCCATACCTCAGCCTGGGTACAGACAGCTTTTGCTCTAAAGTGTTGTTCATGGAGCTGATCTTAGCCCCAAGGACGCCAGAGGAGTTTTCTCTGGTCTATAGGGAAGGCAGGGGCTGTGCCTGACAACCATGAAGCAGATACCCCAACAGCTTCATGTCTGTTTTTGGAGCACAGCTGGGGCAGTGAGGGGGCACAGCAGTCAGTCTCTGCCTTCTGAAAAGGAAGCACACAGATCAAACATGCTTGGCTGACCCAGTACTGTTGTATAAACAAAGGCCAGAACTAAAGTCAAATGGTTCGAATCTTAGGTCTACCACACACTGTGACCTTGGATGAGTTTTTTAACCTCTCTGCGCTTCTGTTTCTTAATCCACAAAATGGGCAAGATTCTTTATCTCTCAGGATTGTTGACATAAAAATGGCTAGCCCGAAACTGGGGCTACTTTTGCTTCTAAGGAGGTCTTTCCCTGCCGGTTCCACGCCGCCCTCTGCCCCATCACCAACTCATCTTCTGAGATGCCTGGGTTCAGTGAGCCTGCCTGAACCTTCTGGAAAGAAAGAAAACCCCTCCTCCTGTTGCTGGGCACTCTCAACAGCCTGCACACTCTCAAGGTGCTTCCTGCACAAAATCTCTCCTTTACAAGCATTTCCGCTTCAAACAATCAGAAGGACTGGGGCAGTAATTACAAGTTAGTTTTGTTTTGTTTTCTTTGCTGCTGCATTCTTGGGATTGATGCAAATAATCCAAGCCCTTATGGGGGGTGGGGGTGGGTCCCTGTGTGGTGGCAACAGAAGAGAAAGAGTGAGAAGACGGCTGAAGGGAAGGTACATTCGAGTCTCTCCGTGGGGGCTGATGATAGAACCTTCTCCACAGGGTGTTGTGAGGGTGGATTAAGGAAGATAACGTATGTGAAGTGCTTTGTATAAGAGTTAGTTGTGGTTAATATCCCAAAACTACCAGAAGACTGAGCCCACAATCCCAGGGCACTGAGAAGAAGAATAACTTTTTTAATTAGGACACATATATAGTCAGCTCTCAATTATCTGTTGGCAAATTGTCCCCATTCCTGGCAAATGTTATCACCAAGTTTGCTTAATGAAGTCCTCTGTTAGCATCTCACAGCTTCTTATTTTGCTCTTATTTGCATGAAGCCCAAAGGGAATGCAAGTCCTTTAAAGGCAAAATCAGTTAATATCACCATCCCCTCCTAGGGAAGGTGTGAGCCATAAAGACCCCTGGGGAGAGTAGGGGTGTGGCTCGACTCTAGCTCTGGGCTAGTCCCAGATGTGATGCTGTCCACCCACCTGAATGGGAGGGAGGGAGGGAGGGAGGGAGCTTCATCACGGTTGTTCTTTCTTAAGCATTTAAAATTCCCAGGACAAAAAACACATCCATTTTCAACCATGAATACCAAAATGCATTCCAAAGTCAAAAGTAAATGGTACTTAGGATTTTTCATTATTTTGGATTGTCCATCATTTTGAATTATTCACACCCTTGCTCCTCTCCATTAACAAAGATAATTAAGAGTTGATTGCATTTGGTCTCCAAGAGGGGAGAAACCCAGGATGTTGCACCAAGATCATCTACTTTCAGTTAGAAACAACTCCAGCAGCCATGAGAGCAGTGTTCTGTGAGCGCAGAATTTAAGCTGTGATTCTCGATGCAGGGTTAGTGACTGAGAAAAAAGTGCCTCGTGCTAAGGCCAGCTTGCCTGAGCCACACAGTGCATGCAGGGCCTTTTGTACCTATCAGTGGCACATAGTCACGTTGCCCTTCACGGGACATCTGGCAGCCATCAAAACTGCACAGGATCCTTGATCATTGCACAGAGCATCCTTGAGGCCCTCTGCAGGGGGACCAAGGGCAGGACTCAGTCCCTGTAGCCCTATCTCAGCTCTCCTCCACCCATTTTTATGCATTGGGGTTCCCTGGGAGATTTCATTGACAAGAGGGTGGCATGAACTTTAAAAAGCTATGAAAACTACTGACCTCGTTCAGTGTCCTCACTGTGCAGTTGGGAAAACTGAGACACACCCAGAGAGAGATAGCAACTTGATCAGGGCCACCCAATGACAGATCAAAACTAGAAAGAACCCAGACCCCAATCCCATGCTGTGTGCGTACACCAGTGCCTCTCAGAGGTGGCCCAGAAACTGCCTGCAACAGGATTACCCAGGAAGATGTTAACACTGCACATTCCTTGGCCCAGCTTGGACAATCCCAGAATCTCTAAGTTGGAGTCTAGGAATCTATATTTTTATCTAGTTCCCCAGGTGATTTTCATGCACATGGAAGTTTTAGAACCATTTCTGACTGGCAAGGCCTACAGCAGCATAAAATGATTTTTTGTTTGTTTATTTTATTATGTATAGGACATGAATCTTTCCCAAACAGACCAAGTATCCCTGAGAGATTTGCTTTTACTTCCTTGCACCTCGGTTTTATTATTTTTCAGCCTTAGGACCCTCCAAAATAGGATTTTGGATCAATTAGAACACAGTACATTAGGGTTGGAGGGAAGGAGGCTGAATTCTGCATTGTACAGATGAGGAATCTGAGCCTCAGAGAAGAGAAAAGTCAAGCCCAAGGGCACACAGCTAAGAGGTAGCAGAGATAGCACCAAACTGGTGCCCTCTGGGCCCCAGTGCTCATGGCCAGGACAAAGCTTCATGTGTCAGTATGGTAGCCCTTAGACAAGGAGCAAGAGGTGCTGGGCATCTTGGGGTCAGCCAGTCCTGCCTCCAGCCTTTCCCAGTGGTACCCACGCTGACACCCTCTAAAAGGGGATCCAGGATGCTCTCTCTGCCATGGCTGAGGCCTGCAGTCCCCTCTCAGGCTAAGAACATAGTTACAGCTCTGCCTTTAGGACCACTTTCTTTCCCTTCTGCTGCTCCTACCCTTCCCCAGGTGATGGCTCAGTGGTCCATATTCCAAACCCAAACACACACGAGCCTGAGACTGCGAGAAAGGAAAGGACTTAGCCTGGGTCCCACAACCAACCAGCAGCAGGTCTGAGACAAAGCCAGAGTCTTTGCCTCAGGGATGCTAAGGGTCTCCCATCTTTACTGTCCGCCCACCACAAACCCGATCTGCCCGTCCCTGTCTTGTTAGACCTCCAGGTGACCTCAGGCAGGGATGGATGGGCTCCTTCACAAGCGCTGAAGAGTCCGTATTTCCAGTAGCACTTATCAGTGTCTTCTTGGCATCCAGGCCTTGACTGGATCGATGGAAGAATCCCTCGCCCTGCCACTAATGAGCACAGCACAGGCTCTGGCTGGGACTGCGGGGCTGATAATCAGTAGGCAAAGGATTTATAGTGACTTTGGACTCACCCTGCCTCAGCTGGCCCAATTGCTCTTCATTAAAGATCCATGCTGTCTAGGACAACCTTGGTGGATTGTGTGTCCTGGGGAGTGTGAGGCTGGGACCGTCCCCAGCTGCCCAGGCTGGCTCAGCTCAGGTGAGGAGTGAGAGTCGGGGAATGTGCCCCAGGACTTCCACCCCTTTATCCAGCACTGGGAAAAGTAGTCAGGCTCTCCTGTATAAGCCCAAATAAAATTCTAGTGCAATTTCTGGAACATTCATGGTATTGGTGAGCTTCTCCTCACCTATGTATCAGAATCAAGTTACCAGTGACTGCAAATGGCAATGTTGAGACTGAAAGTGTTTCCAAGACCTTGTCAGCAAAAGTCTAGGAGAAACAGACAATGGAGAGAAGATCCATCTTCTACCCCCTGTCTGGTTCTTCCAGCTTCTCTGTTTATATTTCTAATCCCAGTCCAAAGAAAGAAGATTGGACCAGATAACCTCTTGCTTGACAAGAGTTAGATGTTCTACCCAAGGCAGCTGTTCCTGACACCTTGTTCCTCTTACATCAACATCTATCACTTTTCAGATTTGGAGATGACTTCTCAGACCAACACCAAAAGAGAGGACATTTAAAAACACATCTCCTACTGCCCAACCCATAGTGAGTGCTCAGTTTCTGTGAGTTATTCACACCCTCTTCCCAGCTTCAGACCCATGGACCCAATTACATCTGAGACGTTTTCACAGAGCAATTCTGCAGTCCCTTCCATCAACACATTTACAGCAGAACTCACCGTCTCACTTCAACCTGCTTCTCCTCCTGAGCAGCCACCCTGTACCTGGTCCTGCAAGCCAGGGTCTAGAACCTTCATGCCTTCCTCTCCCTCATCCTCCATCGGGTGCTAGCACTTCCACCTCCAAACAGCTCCTAAATCCATCTTCTTCTCTCTTCTGATGCACTTTTTAGCCTGAGCCAGTGTGACGGCAAAATCTTGCTGGTCCTCTCTTTCTTCAGATTATCCTCCTTTTTCCATCCTCCTCACTGTCACCACTGTGATCTTTCTAAAACTTAGGTTTGAGCATGTGGGTTAAAATCCTTTGGCACCTCCTCAGGAAGTGCAGCCTTCTTAGCAATGCATTTGAGGGCCCACCCAGTCAGACCTACCTAAACTTGCATCCTCCTCCTAAATACATCCGTATGTACATACTTCATGCACCCATCGTACTAAGTTTGTAATGATAGCGACAGCTGCCATTGTGGAGAGCAAGCAGGGCCCTGTGCACTTTACACAAAATGTCTGTTTTGTTGTCACAAGCAACCCAACAAACACTGATTGCTATCCCAATGAGCAAACTGAGGCTCAGATAGACTAAGCAGTTTGCCCAGGGACACACAGCTGCAATGGCAGTGCCAGAAATCACACCTGGACCCTGTGGCATTGATGCTATTACTCCCTGAGCACATTCTGACTTCCACGCTTTACTTAAGTTGTTCCCCATTCTAGGGAACATTCTCTCCCATCCTCACCTTGCCAGGCCATTTCAGAAGTCAGCCTTTCTGGGACTCCTTCCTTGGGCCGTTGTTGGTGCCTCACTTCGGCACTCACTGTGTAGAGTCTTTCATTTCCGTTTGTTCTGTGCATATCTGCTTCCTCTGTGCTCTAAAATCTCATCAGCAGAAGACAAACAGCCCCCCTTTACAGCCTCACACCCAGCCTGAAGCCTTGGAAACTGCTGAGGTGACTCCTGCCCCTGGCTGAGGTCATCATGGCCTCCCCAGGGCTGGCACAATCACTAGCACCCCAACCCTCCATAAAAATCCATTTTATTCATTGGCCAGAATATACTCCATCATCCCCAATCCTGTTGCCCCAAGTAGATCACAACAGGGCATTCTGGAAATTTCCTAAAACTCATCTCCTATGCTGGTTCTGTGCTGAGCAACAGGAAAACAGCAGAATTCAAGACCTGGGCTTCCAGGTCTGATCCAAGTCACGCTGCTCGTGTGCCTTCCTGCCCCACCTGGTATTGTCTGGTGTCATCAGGGGTCACTGAGCTGGCTCTTTCTCTCCTCCCTTTCCTCCTATTTGCTTGCTTCTCAGGACAGAAACAGTTTCCCTTCATCGCATAAGGCTCAGAAAAGGCTAGTGATAAATATCCCCTGTATGAGTATCCTTAAGCCCCAAGTGGTCATCAATAAGAGAGCATACAGTGACATTTGAGCCCTTTCTGTATGACTCCAGGAGACTCTGAAACCCACTGGGACAGGCGGCAGAGGCAGATACCTGGGATGGCTCATATGCTCAGATTTCTCCCTGCACGGCGAATGGAAAGGAGTAGGTTTCTAATCAGTCGGACTTCAGTTTTGTAAAACTTTGGTTCTCAGCTCCAAGATGCAACATAATGGCCCCAGTTTTAACAGTCCCAGGCTCCAGAAAAACTCATAAATAGTGATAAAAAAGAAGCATCTTCTTATGCTTTATGAAGCATTTTCTACACACCAAGATTGTTTACATATAAGTCCTCTCATTCTCACAGAGGCTTTGCCAAGTAGGTGCATTACTCCCATTTTGCAGATGAGAAAACTGAAGCTCAGATAGGGTGAGGCACTGGCCCCAGATCATACTGCTAGGGACAGAGCCAGAGTTCCTTTCCAGGCCTGACTGGCCCTGTTCAAGTCCCAGTTGGGGAGGTATTTCAAACAGCTAGCTAAGGGTTACTCACCAACCATGTCTGTGCTTGTATTTTTTCCTATCCCAGAATGACATTTCTCCTCCATCACTTCCCCACATCGTGATTCCTACTCCAGGAATCTTTCTCTGTTTCCTCTTCCAATTTCCATGCTGAAGTAGGCCTTTCTTAAACCAAAAGACAGATCACTTTATTCCCTATAGTCTGGTGACCTGTGGTCAAGTGTGACCATCCACAGATTTCTAGTAAGTTTCACTGAATGTCCTGAGAGTTGAGACAGGGAAAGACAGGATTTCATCTGGGCCATCCCCACTGACAGTCGTGAGGGTTGCATACACATATGTTTACAGAATACCAGGATCCTTAGAAGCAAGGGCAAGCATTCCTGACCTAATATTAGGTGACCCTCAATTCTGACCCTCAGCTCTGGCTGGGATTAACCCTAAGAGCAAGGGTCACCTTCCCCTCAGCCTGCTGCAGGAACAAAGGCCAGACCAAAGTAGCTAGTCTGAGAGAGGAGAGGAGAAGAGTGCGCACACCCTCCTGCTGCCTCCTGATCACCTCTGAGCTGCCCTCCATGCATGGATGGAAGGAGGAGGACTGCAGGGGAACAGAGATTGTTCAGCAGGCTCTGGTCCCACACCAGGCTCCAGGGCTCCATCTCCTCTCTTACACTAACTACCCCAAACCCCATGCTTTTTGCACTAGTCCTGACTTGAAGATTGGTGCCTCTCACCACCTTCATGGAACCATGGTGCAAAGTGATGCCTATGGGATGGCAACAGACCTGGGACACTGGAGTACCAGAATGTGTCCCCAAAAGATTTGGGGATGGCAGTTATGGCTGGCGAGATGGGTGAGCATCAACTCCTCTGAGCCTGGCATGGGAGGACCCTGACCACTATGTCACTGGGTCATCAAAGCACCTTTTTACCTATTGCACACAAACACCCACCCCACAGTGCCACTGTCTCTTCCAGAGGTCCCCAGGGCAGGTCTGACAGCAGAATATGGCCAGGACCTGTGCTTTCCTACATTCTGTAAGAATAAGAAGAAATTATTCAATCAAAATCTTAAGATTAACAAAGAATAGAAGCAGAAAAGGCCTGGCCAGAGCAGAGGTGGGGCCTGACAACCAATCCAGTCAGGCCCACAAATACAGCCATGTGCACACGACAACCAGCTCTTAGGGTACTGCTGTTAAGACCATCACTCCAAGTGATTTGGTCCTTGTAACGTCAGCCCTCCATGGCAAAACGCCTCTTCCCGACCCAGGAAATAACTGGGGATTAAGGGGCACCCTCAGATCGGGGTCAGAGTTGTGTAAGCTCATAGACAGTCGTGGGGCCTTCAGCACTGTAAATGTTTTCCTGGAAGTCGGTGGAGACCTGCAGAGCCAGATAGTGATGGTTCATCCCATGCTAATGTGTGCTGCGTGTTCCCCAAAAAAGGCTAAGGTGAGGGCGGTGTGTCCAGGATGGCAGCAATGCAGGGGCGAGCAAGGGAGGGGGATCCGAGGGGCTTTTTAAGAAAAACAGTCTGGAGGCATCCTGAGGAGCGAAGCCAGGTGACACTGCTCCTGGGCAGAGGACAGGGGACTGGGAAACAGCTGGTAGGAGGCCGTCCAGCCCCACTGCTGACTTGAGGGTGCCATCTGCCTGCCCAGCTCTGCCCCATGACCAGAGGCCCCTAAGAGCCCACCAAACACTCCACCTCCCCGTCCCACTCCCTGGGCCAGACTGTACCTGTCCCTTCTAGCCACCGGCCACTGCCATCCCCACACTTCTTCCCACCAGTCACTCATCACTCACTCACTCAAGCCACAGCTCCAACCATCCCAACTCAGTGGTACTATGTGGATACACACGTGGTCTGTCAGGACAGGACTTATCTGCCCCCTTCCTTTATTTTCCCTGAAATTTGGAGTGAGGGCTCTAAAAGACCCCACCTCAGTACCTTTCCCTCCCACATCTGCTCCTTCTACCTACTAAACTGGGGAGAGGGCATGGCACCAGGGCTGGCAGACCCAGACTCTCACCCCCACCCTGCTGCTCTCCTCAGCAGGGAGAAGCAGCCCCTTGCCCCACCATGGTGTTACAAATGTCATCCGGGACAGTTGATGAAGTGCTTTCTTGGCCTGCCCAAACACAGCCTGGGAATGTGGAGACATGTGGGCTGGGGACAGACATCTCGGGGACTCTGACAGGCCTTGGTCTCAGAGTCCCTGGGACCCCAGTTCTTCAGAGCCCTTCCCCTTCTGGGACAGGAGCCGTGCTTCCAAGCAGAGAGCAGGAACATGTCTCTGCAGCCACCTAGCCCACAAAAAACCCTGCCCCATGCTCGTGCACACGCACGCACACACACACACACACACACACAGCTTTTCTCTACACATGGAAGCTAATTTAGTACTAGTCAGACATGGAATCAATCCAGCCCTTCTTGACCTAGGAGACTGCTAACCCCACCAAGCCTTCTTGCGGCCATGTGGGGCAGTCCTGTCCACCTCTTCTCCCCCCACAGCTGGCCATTACCCCCAACATCTGTGCTTACCCACCCCAAACACTGGCCTTGAGACCTACCTGAGAACACAAGGACACTAAACCACAGTCCTTCCCCAAAGCAGAGAATGTATTCTTGTCTTTAGTGAAAAATTGTCTCTTCAATAAGTCACTGGATACTCATCAAAAGCCCTCACTAGCCTCCCCCTCTCTTGTCAATAGAAAGCCATTGGCTTCTCCAGGTCATGCTTCCCATCCCCCACTCCCACAGAGTTCAGCAGCCTGTGGCTTGGTGTTTAGGGCAGAGGATGGCCTTGGGAGAGGAGAGGCAAGTGTCCCTGAGCACTGACTATAAGCCAGGCCCTGAAGCAAATGGTCCAACACATTCTCTCTCTGTATCTCCACTGTAACTTTCTGAGGTGGTATTGTTAACCCTCATTTTACAGATAGAAAAACAGAGGCTTAGCAACTTAGTGGAAGTGCCAGGATCCAAACCCAAATCGGCCTAATTCCAGAGCCCCACTCATTACCACTATGCTCTCTGCCTCCAACCCAAGAGGCTTATCCACTCCACTTGATGAGGGAACTAAGGGGTTCTTTGGGGGAAATGTGGTGGTAAGGGAAAGGGTGATCAGAGGACCTACAGGCCTCTGCGCACCTTCTCAGGAAGCTTTCCTGGCCAGCTGGTCAACTCTGATCCACTCAGAGAGCCATGTCCATGAGGACATTACACACAGAACTGATGATGTGAATTAGTTCACATCCTCCGTCTGAGCTTCCCGGAGATTTTCCAGCACTGGCCATGGGCAGCAGGAGAAGGAGGTCCAAGCAGGTTCTATGAGTTTCCAGGGGCTGAGGACAGAGTAGTGAAGTATGTAACATGCAAATGAGGACCTAAGACATGGCTCTGGAACGAGACTGCTGGGCTCACGTCCCTTCTCACTACCAGAGTGTGGGCCCCAGAAGGCCTCATCTTCACATGGGTCTGACATGGTACCTGTCTCACAGGACTCCAGAGAATTCCATAAACTAATCCGAGTAAAGCTCTTACTATTGCTTGACATTCAATAAAAGTTCACTATTTCTAATTTTATAACAATAAAAAGCTGGGCTCGGTGGCTCAGCCTGTAATCCCACGCCTTTGGGAGGCTGAGGTGAGTGGATTGCCTGAGTCTGCGGGTTCGAGACCCGCCTGGGCAAGCGAGACCTCATCTCTACAATAAATCAAAAAATTAGCCAGGCGTGGTAGCGCGCGCCTGTAGTTCCAGCTACTTGGAAGGCTGAGGCAGAAGGATCGCCGGAGCCCAGCAGGTCGAGGC
>CAUYQG010050600.1:0-106975 GCA_963574415.1 Tarsius wallacei | reverse complement strand
CCTCATCTCTACAATAAACCAAAAATTAGCCGGGCGTGGTAGTGCACACCTGTAGTTCCAAGCTACTTGGAAGGCTGAGGCGGAAGGATCGCCGGAGCCCAGCAGGCCGAGGCTGCGGTGGCCGGGAGCGGCCACTGCACTCCAGTCTGGGCAACAGAGTGAGACTCCAACTCAAAAAAAAAAAAAAAAGAACCAGAACACCACCAGCACCCCACTTCTGGTCATCACTTCACACTACCCTCAGTGCATTTGAAACATTCCACATTTTATGTCCAGGATTAAGTCCTTCATTTACATAATTTGATTTTTTTACTGAATTATTACTTTATATTAGCTAACTACTATCAACTTCCATCAAGATGTATTCCCTTGTAACTAAAAGTGTGTGGAAGTCTTTCTTGCCAAGTAAAGATGACGACATTGAATTCGCGCACTGAGTATGCATCAATATTTATATATTTGTGATTTCCAGGTACACGAATACATATACAGCATGCATACCAGCACATTTAGAACTACTTTCTTCTTAATGAATGTAAAGCAGAATTATATAATATTGATCCAAGCTTAAAATATCTTAACTACAATTGATTGCCACCAAGTCCTTCATGTGCTCTGTTTTCAAACAGTTTTTTAAATTGCTCATTTCAGTCACCATAAGCATTCCCTTGAACACTAAAGATTTAAAACCAAGAATTTTTCATCTTCTGTTTGAGATAGAATTTTATGTGTTTGTCCTAGGTAGCCACAGCTGTCTTTTTATATGGTCCAATTTCTGGGTCTAATATTCAGCGAAATATCATTTCAATTCCTGTGCTTTTTTTTTTTTATTTGAAAGCTTGAGTCAGGGAAAAAACAGATTTCGCAGGCTCACTATGGTTTATAAACATATGGTTTTGAAAAACAATTTATGCCTTATTAAAATTCATTTATTATTATTGAATCCTATCAGTGTATTCTTAGTAGAATTAGCAGTCAAGGGTTATATTTACGTATCCATTATTTTCTCTAAAAGCTAAAATGTGCTTCCCACTATAGAAGCAATACATCTAAGAATGTTATTCAGTCATAAAAAGTAACGAAGTTCTGATAGATGCTACAACATGGATGAACTTGAAAATATTATGCTAAGTGGAAGAAGATGGACACAACAGGCCATATACTGCACGATTCCATTTATATGAAGTGTCCAGAATAGGCAAATCCATAGAGACCGAAGGTAGAATAGTGGTTGCTAGAGCTGGGAGGAGGAGGAGTAGAAAATGACTGCTAATGGGTACAAGCTTTCTTTTGGGGATGATGGAAGTGTTCTGGAATTAGCTCGTGGGAATGATTGTACAACTTTGTGAATATCATAAGCCCCACCGAGTGGTGGTACACTTTAAAAGGATGAGTTTTATGGCACATAGATTTTTTTTTCAGTTGTTTTTAAAGTAATACATGTACATTGTAAAAATATGGAAACTGAAAAAAGTAGAAAGATGGCAGGAACAAATGATGGCCCTATTATCGAGCAACAGTTGCTGTTAACTGCTGAGTATATTTCTTTCCCATTTATTTTCCATGTATTATTGTTGCAGGGGGAAGAGGTTGATGTTGCTTTCTATTAGATGACAGAGACATAGTTATTATATTTTAAGTAGTCATTTATTAATATTCACCCCAAATCAAAAAATTGGCTGGGCTGGTGGTATGGCATGCACTTGTAGCTTCAACTACTCAGAAGGCTGAGGTGAAAGCATCACCTGAGCCTGAGTTCAAGGCTGTGAGGAACTGTGAGCATGCCACTGCACTCCAGCCTGGGCGACAGAGTGAGATGCCCCTCAACTCAAGAAAAAATATACCTACCCCAAAATGGCGGGTCCCAAGGGAGACCCACTTAGTTGGTGGAGGGTAGTAATGAATGGGAATGCAGGTAAGACAAGCAGAGAATTATGGCTAGCCCTATAATAGGGGGTGAGGAAGAATCTGAAGGGAAAACATCCTGGGTCCTGAGAGAAAAATTTGAGCAGTTGCCATAAGAGGTGGAACTGCAGAGGGAAACATTCCAAAGGACTTTTTATGAGTTTTGCTGCGGGATGCCTCTTAACATTAATGTTAAACCACACCTCTCTTGTCATAAGCACCCACACTGTTCACGGCTTTCTAAGAGTCATTGTGTTTCTTTTACCTGTGTCACTGTGCTAAGATGGTGCTTCATGGGACTAAATGAGGCCCAATTTTATTTGGATCTCACCTATCTGTTTATTGTATGTAGTTTCTGTCAACTGTATTTCAGATTGCTAGTTTTCCTGTTCCCCTTGATAAGGTTAACATCCACACTTCTCTAGTATTATTGCAAAGTCATCATAAACATAGCTTTAATGACAATCATGATAGATAAGACTTACTGAGGGTTCTCTTGATGCCAGGCATAGAGATTAAAATACTTTACAGGCATTATCTGATTTAATCTTCACAACAACCCATGGAAGGAGGTAATTATCGCCAGTTTACAGATAAGGAAATAGAGGTTTAGACAGATTAAGTAATTGGCCTAAAATCACATAGCAAGTACCTTAATTAATTATTCTTGCACTTGTCATAGATTGTTTTCATTCTTTTCTTATTCTTAATAAAGATGTAAATATATTTGCTTTTAAAACATTTTGCATTTATAGCACTATTTCCTTAGAAAGATATATCAGAAAGTTTTTTTATTTATTTGTTTTCCATTTCCAAGAGTCGGGATTTTTCTTGCTGTTGTAAAACTCTTCTTTTAGGTTGTTTCATTTATTTCTCTGTGACCAGAGAATTTGTTTGATACAATTTACGCTTTGGGGGATTTTTGTCCTAATAGCCCAGTATGTAGTTGGCTTTTATAAATGTGCCAAGAACACTTGAAAAAACATGCATTATCTTTTTATAGGTTTTTTAAAATGTGGAATATGTATTAATTTAACCCTTGTATTTGTTATTCAAATATTCCCCATGTGGTTGTTCATTTTCACTTTTTTAATCTGTCAATTTATTCTGATTTTTCATCCCATATGTTTCCATTATTTTTATGAATTCTCCTTATCCTTTTAAATTTTCTTCATTTCATTATATGCCTTTTGGTCTGTGAAGGTTCATTATTACTTTTACTATGAAATACCCTTTTTTTTAGCCTTCTAGATTATCTTTTACAGATAATTTTTCTATGCAATTTTGTAACCAAATTCAAAATAATTCTGTAGGTTATCTTATATTTTCAGTTGGTTTTAGTTTCCACAGTTCTTGAAAGCTTAAATCCCTTTTGTTTGTTTTTAGTTTTTAATTTCATTATCTCTGGGTGTTTTGGCTAGTGTCTTGCAGCAGTTTCCTCAAGGGAACTTGGGGTTTTACCCCCTGAATCCTTGAGACCTAAAAATAGCTTTATGTTGCTGTCACATAAATATCAGTTTGACCCAATTCAGACTTGTGTTCATGTTATTTTCTTTCAAGGATCTGTTTTAAAAATCTGTTTTACAAAATTTTTTTTTAGTTATTATGAATATATACTGGTTGTACTTGTTTATGGGGTACATGTGATGACTTGATACAAGCATTCAGTGTGGTGTAATGGTTAAATCTGAGTAAAAAAATTAGCTGCTGCAAGCATTTATCATTTCTTTGTGTTAGAAACATTCCAATTCCATTCTTTTATTTTGAATTATATGGGAAATTATTGTTAACTATCGTCACCATATTGTGCTACCAAACACTAGGTCTTACTCCTTTTATGTAACTGTATTTTTGTACACATTAACCATTCCCACTTTATTTCCCCTTCTCTGCTGCCCTTCCCAGTTTCTGGTAATCATCATTCTATTCTCTATCTCCATGAGTTCAATGTTTCTTTTTAGCTCCTACATATTAGTAAAAACATGCGATATTTGCCCTGTCTGTGCCTGAGTTGTTTCATTTAACTTAATGTCCTCCAATTCCATCCATGTTGTTTCAAATAACAAGATTTCATTCTTTTTTAAGGCTGAAAAATATTCCATTGTGTATACATACCACATTTTCCTTATTGATTCATCCATTGATGGACACAGGTTGATTCTGTAGCTTGGCTATTATGCATAGTGCTGCAAATATCTCTTCAGTATACTAATTTTCTTTCTTTGGAATATATACCCATCAGTGGAATTTCTAGAGCATATGAAAGTTCTATTTTCAGTTTTTTGAGAAATGTCCATACTGTTCTCCATAGCGTACATGTACTAATTAACATTCCTGACAACAACGTGTAAGGGTTGTCCTTTCTATACATTCTCTCTAGTAGCCATTATTGCCCATCTTTTTGATAAAAGCCATTTTAACTGGGGTGAGTGGATATTTCATTATAGTTTAGATTTGCATTTATCTGATGATTAGCACTGTTGAGCATTTTTCTATACCCATTGGCCATTTGTATGTCTTCTTCTGAGAAATGTTTATTCAGATCTTTTGCCCATTTTGAAATTGAATTGTTTCCTGTTGAGTTGTTTGAGTGCCTTATATATTCTAGATATCAGTCCCTTGTCAGATGAGTAGTTTGCAAATAGTTTCTCCTATTTTGTGGGTTGTCTCTTTGTTGACTGTTTCCTTGGCTATGCAGAAGCTTTTTGGCTTGATGTAATCCCATTTGAGTTTTTTACTTTGGTTATGTGTGCTTTTGAGGTCTTACTCAGGAAATCTTTGCCCAGACCAATGTCCAGGGCATAAGTGTTTCCCTTATGTTTTCTTCTAACAGTTTCATAGTTATAGGTCTTAGATTTAAGCCTTTAATCCATTTTTATTTGATTTTTTATGTGGTGAGAAATAGGAGTCTAGTTTTATTCTTCTGCATATGAATATCCAGTTTTCCCAGCACCATTGAAGAGATTGTTCTTTCCCCAGTGTTATGTTCTTGGCACCTTTGTCAAAAATAAGTTGGCTTTAAATGTATGAATTTATTTCTGAGTTCTCTATTCAGTTCCATTGGTTTATTGTCTGTTTTTGTGCCAGTACCATGCTGTTTGGGTTGCTATATCTTTGTAGTTTAAGTTAGGTGTTGTGATACCACCAGCTTTGTTTTTTACTCAAGATTACTTTGGCTATTCTAGGTCTTTTGTAGCTCCATATACATTTAGGATTTTTTTTCCTACTTCTATGAAGAATGTCAATGGTATTTTGACAGAGACTGCAGTGAACCATCCTTGCATCCCTGTAATGATTTCCACTTGATCCTGATGAATAATCTTTTTAGTGTGTCTTTGAATTTGATTTGTTAGTATTTTGTTGAGGATTTTTTGCATCTATGTTCATCAGAAATATTAGCCTGTAGTTTTATTTGTTGTATCTTTGTCTGGTTTGGGTATCAGGGTAATAGATCTCATAGAATGAGTTTGGAAGTATTCCATCCTTATTGATTTTTTGGAATAATTTCAGTATATAAGCTTTTATTTAAATATTTGGTAGAATTCAGCAGTGAAACCATCAGGTCCAATACTTTTTTGTGATGGGAGACTTCTATTGCTGCTTCTATCCTGTTACTTTTTATTGACCTATTCAGGTTTTGTATTTTTCTTGATTCAATCTTGGTGTAGGTTGTGTCTAGAAATTTATCCTTTACTTCTGAGTTTTCCAATTTATTGGCATATAGTTGTATATAATAGTCTAATGATTCCTTGAATTTCTGTGTTATCAGTTGTAATGTCTCCTTTTTCTTCTCTCACTTTATTTATTTGAATCTTCTTTCTTTTTTCTCTTATTCTGGCTAAAGGTTTGCCAATTTGTTTCTTTTCTAAAAATCAACTTTTCATTTCATTGATCTTTTTTATCTTAATTTCATTTATTTCTTTTCAGATCTTTATTGTTTCCTTAATTTTGGGTTTAGTTTGTGCTTGCTTTTCTAGTTCTTTAAGATGCATTTTGAGTTTTATTTGAAGTTTTTCTACTTTTTTGATGTGGGCATCTATTGCTATAAACTTCCTTTTGCTGAATCTCATAGGTTATGGAATGTTATGTTTCCATTTTTCTTTGTCTCAAGAAATTTTAAAATTTTCTGCTTAATTTCTTCATTGACCCAATCATCATCAGTAGCACATTGTTTAATTTCCTCCTGTTATTGATTTCTAGTTTTATTTCATTGTGGTCAGAAAAGATACTTGATATGTTTTCAATTTTTTGAATTTTCTGAAACCTTTTATGGCCTAACATATAGTCTATCCTGGAGAATGTTCAATGTGCTGGAAAAAATCTGTATCTGCAGCAATTAGATGCAATATTCTGTAAATGTCTATTAGTCCATTTGTTCTATAGTGCAAATTAGTTCTGTTTCTTTGTTGACTTTCTGTCTAATGTTGAAAATTATGGTGTTGAAGTCCCCAGTTATTGTATTGGGGTCTATCTCTCTCTTTAGACCTAATAATATTTGCTTTATATATATCTGGGTGCTCCAGCATTGAAACCACCTATATAAAATTAATATCAGGTCATGGGCTAAAAGCTGTAGAAGAGACCTAAACTCTGAAAAGCTGCAGCTATGGTAATTTAATAAGTCTGTTGTTCTAAATTTGCCTTCACTTCAGTAGAGGGCAATTGATTATCTTCATGTCTTGACCCCTAGAGGGAAAGGAAGCAACCCCCAAGGCTTGTAAACATATTTCCCCTTAAACAATAGGCCTATGACATCCCAGAGGTTGAAGGACAAGAGCAGCTCTAATCTCCAGGGACCCCACATCCCACATACCTTCCTCCCAAGCTACCTCTATAATGGCTCATTGCCCAAGGGCCAGTAGTTGATTGTCACAGGACTTGCTTTTATAGGTAGCATCTATTGTAAAACCAAAGAATGATATTTGAGATATTTTTAAGACTTTGTACTCTGATAGTCCTAAGGACCCGCCCAAGCCCAAAACACATACCAGAAACCTGGCTCCACTGCTCCTGTGACACCGCTTCCTAGAAATTGGCTCAGCAGAAGACAGTTTCAGATCCCTCCCATGACATTATCAACCAATCACTAGTCCATAACCCCCTGCTCACCCAACTTTTTAAAAGCTCTGACCTCTGAATTCTCAGGGCAGCAGGTTGGAGATATATTTCCAGTCTTCCTCACTCAGCTGCTTTGCAATATTAAACTTTCTCTACTGTAACAGCTGCATCAGGTCTTGGTTTTGGGGGGCAGCAGGCATAACAGATGGTCACATTATAACAAATTTGGAGAGCTTGTCTGGAATCGCCTCATATTAAGTCATTTGCCCACAGCTCACCAGCCACTTGCTGATAGGGAAGATCCAGAGGCATACCTAAGTGGTTTACCAGATTTTTTTTTGAACTGAGGGTTGCCTCTGGTGCCATCTTTGCCAGCGAGGCACCACCAACCCATGGTGCTATGCTTTATTACGGTAGAGAAACATTTTCTGGAACTAGAAGATGTCTTATGGGGTAAGTATTCAAAGTGTTACTAACAGCTCCCTTCCTTCTCCTGATCTGGTCAGCTCTCCCTAAATAATAGGGAAGGTCTTTGGTGGCCTCTTTGGAGGCGCCGTGGCCCCTTTGTGGACTCTGGTTGGGTTTCCCTAGGATGTATAGTTTGGGGAGACTTCTCCAGTTGGATAAGAACAGGGACTTGGTCAAAAGAAAACCTCTAGTTCCATCTGAAGTCTTGTCTTCCAAAGGCCTTTTGTTTGTTTTTTGTCTCATTGTGTGTCTGTCATTAATGTCTGTGTTTTGTTAAATATATGTATGCTTGTTTTGTTTTTCTGGTCAATCACATTTGATGAGCCCTGAGGAGCTAGTGATAAAAACTCAGCAGGTTTAACTCCAAGTGACTGTCTGCTCTTCCATCTTGCCTAGAGACCAGCGGTTGAACTCTCAGTTGGAGGTCATCCTTCCCCACCTTGAGTGGATCAGAGATGACAGGGGCCAACAGGAGGCAAGTTTAGGCATTAGGCAGAAAGACTCATGACTATGTTGTGTTGCTCCAGCTGGAATGGGAAATGCTAATTGGGTTCCCCATGCAGCTGTCTTGGGGCTGCATCTTGCAAATTAGGAGGCTTTTTGCTTGTTATCCCAAGAAACAGAAAAGGATGATTTTCTTTGATAACACAACTTGGCTCCCCTCCTCCTGTGTTGTAGTGAGTGGAGTCACCAAAGTGCTCTGCTCTTCTGAAAGTGGCTGGGAGGGCAACATGGGCGTCTGACAAACCAGCAAAAAGGTAAGAATTTGGTATCAGTCAGACTCCTGGTTTCTCTTTCTGTGGACTCTAGTTGGGCAGATGATAAAAATCCTTTTTCCTTTCCAAATTTAAGATCAGTGAGAGAAAAGATTTCGTATGACATAATAATGTTATTGCCTTACAGATTCTCTTGAATTAAAGAACAAAATTCAACTTAAAACAAAGTTAAAATCCTTTGCAAGCTCAAAACCGCTCGTAGGTTGCTTATTGGATAAGCCCCAGCACCCTGTAGCTTAGTAGATACCCCTTTCTTGTCTGGGGCCCGGGTTCAGTTCCTAGCTATGAAATGAGTCCTTTCTGGTTTGATATTTGTGACTTTGGTCATCGATCGTTCTCCCTTCTGTAGACAGCTTTTGATTTCCTGTGTTCCGTCTGTGGGAAGATACGGGATTTTGGGGTCTTTGTAGGAGATCACTCAAGTCGCTTAGACCCTAGGGAATATGGGTAAATGAAAATGTGCGTTGCACTTCATTTATGGCTATCAAAATTGGCCTTTCTCTGAGCTGTCTTTGGGGGTGATTCTGATCTCGTGGAACTGTTTGCTACCTCTTTGGAGGTGCATCATAGTTAAATCATAACCTTGGTTAAGACACTTGGGAGGATTCTTCCAGTAAAAAAAAAAAGAGAGAGAGAGAAAGTTTAAAAGCCAGAAAATATTAGTTGTTTGTCTTGGCTAAAATCTGAAGGTTATTTTTCTTTCTTTCTTTCTTTTTTTTTTTTTTAGCGTTCTCTAGTTAAAAGTCAGCTCAGTTAGAAACCAATGTTCAAGTTATGTATATCTTTTCTCCTTTTGAATCCTGTTTTGGGAAATTTTTTAGTTGACTGAAAGCTTTAAAAAAGAGAGAGAGAAACCCATGTGTCTAGTTTGTCTGTTTGCTTCCTTTCTTCCTTCCTTCCTATTTTGCCATCTTTGGTACCAGATTATTTAAAAAAAGATCTAGAGAAGGATTCTAATCACTCTAATCCCTTAAAGAATTCAGAATAAAGGCAACATTCACTTCTTTTGGGGATCTCCTGCTTTCTTTTGGGGGGTCTCAAGAATCATAGGCAGATTCTTTTCATTTCTGCTCTCTTTTGCATTGTTTTATCTGATCTTATTGGCTTTGGGAGGTAACAAAGCACTTAATATTATTAAATATTTGACCTTAGTATATAAAATAAGTACATTTTTAGAGATGACTGACAGTTGCTTACAATAAATGATTATTAGTCATTTTTCTGTATATTTAAAAGAACACATGCTATCTTGGCCCTACCCTTAAAGGGCCCCACCCTGAAACCTATAATTAAGAAACTTGACGTCTTTCAGAAGATCTCCATTTATAAAGATGTCTGCCTGTTGTTTGAAACTCATAAGTCTGGCCTTTATTAAAAATGCTTTTTCTGGCTATCTTAACTGAAATTTATTTACATCATGTTTTTTTCCCTCGGTAAAATGGCAATAAGAAAATAATAACTAGCTTTGTCTAATATCTCAGTTTTCTTAAGTAATCTAGATAAACTGCTAAAAGTGAATAAAATATAAAATGAGATAAATGCTGTGAGATTTTTGTGTAATTTAAAATCTTGTAATCATTTTAGATGCTCAGTCGATATCTGTTTTTATTTCAGATTAAGAAAGGGTTTCGATATGAAGAAGCATGTTTTTTTAAATTTTGGAATATTCTCAGGCCGGGCTCGGTGGCTCAGCCTGTAATCCTAGCACTTTGGGAGGCCGAGGCGAGTGGATTGCCTGAGTCCGCGGGTTCGAGACCAGCCCGGGAAACTTGGCGAGACCTCGTCTCCACAATAAAAAAAAAAAAAAGCTGGACATGGTAGCGTGCATCTGTAGTTCCAGCTACTTGGAAGGCTGATGCAGAAGGATCGCCGGAGCAGGTTGATGCTAGGGTGGTCGTGAGCATACGTGCCACTGCACTCCAGCCTGGGCGAAGGAGTGAGACTCCAACTAAAAAAATAAAAATAAAAATAAATAAATAAATAAATAAATAAAATTATGGAATATTCTCACCTATGAAATGCTCATCTTTGATAGACAGTTGAAGACTTCTTGCTTCATAATTTTCTCACCAAAATTTAAGGTTACTGAGATTAAGAGTTCCAAGTAAAATATAATTTAATTATATATATAAAATATGCCAAATAAGATGTGTTTTATTGCAGAAGAGTTAATTTTGTCTAATTCTGAATTTATCTAAAAGTTGATTCAAAGTGTAGACTTTATAAAGTTTATTTATGAAATGAGGAAGAAAGGAACCAGTAAATAGAGGAGAAAGATATGAAAAAATTATGAATATGAAAATGTATTTTTAATACAGAAGGTTATAAAGAATTTTATATGAGACAAGATCTTACACAAGAGGTTTAGGCATTGATTCTGAGATAACTTTCTCCTTCAACTGTTTCATCTGTTCCCATAATCTTTTCCTCTGGTTCTAACTGCTGTTGTGAACTGATGCTGGAATGTTTATTTTAAAAGTAATAAACTTTCTGTAGAAAGTAATGTTTTTCTGCAATGTAACAATGTAACTTGATTCTGTACTCTTGGCTTTTTTGTTATTTCTCAATTACTCCATGTAACCAGAACACTTTTCTTGCTATTACTAGGAGCCATTTATTGCCTTATTCAAGAGATTAGTCCTCTAGTTTCTTGTCTCACTCATGGTCCTGGTTATATTCTTTCTGAGTCTGATTAATTCAAGTACCCTTTTCACCAAATTCAACTTTCAAGGTTTTCTAAATGGGTCCCCCATAAGGAGAAACAATTATATTGCAGAAAGTTTTTCTTTCCTCTTACTAAATGGCCTAAGATCAGATTTTACATTTTATCGAGCTAATTCCTATGTCATCATCATTAGGTTTTTTTCATCATCTAGGAAAACTGAGTTTTAAAAGAATTTAAGTTTTTGCATCCATGTAACTTTCTGTATTGCTTTTAAAGTTTTTAATTATCACTTTGATTAAAAGAGTAACTTATTTTACAATGATCTGTGATTCTGTTTTGATTAAATGTTCTGAGCTTTTTATCATCTTTGGTAAGCATCCTATTAAGTAATACTTGTGCTGTGAAGCTACTGGGCTTTGACTCTTTGGTCTGAAAAAGGTAGTAACTCTGCTAAATCACACCAATCAGGGCCTCATATTCAGACCTGGAAAAAGGCAACAGTCAAAACGAACTGCCATTTTGAGACACAGTTACAGAAGTTATTCAATCCCTCTAGGCCCAGGAACTATTGTGTAAGGATTGGGCATGTGAGTTGTAAGGCCCAATTTTGAGAAACAAAATTAATTCATAGGTTGTTTATGATTAAACATTAATATCAAAAGCACACTGATGCAAAGTCAGTGCCTGGACCCCTGTGTGTAGGAATCATAGGGTTTTCTTGGAGCATTGATCTATTCTCTAATTGAAAATTATAAAAGGTTATGAAAAGTTTGCAGAAATCTTACCTTCTGGTCAAATTGATTAAGATGAAATGGGTTTGTTTATAAGGCCTTAGAGTTAAATCAGCTTTAACATTAAGAATACCCTATACAAGCCAGGCTCAGTGGCTCAGCCTGTAATCCCGCGCTTTGGGAGGCTGAAGTGAGTGGATTGTCTGAGCCCGTGGGTTCAAGACCTGCCTGGGCAACTCGACGAAACCTCATCTCTACAATAAATCAAAAAATCAGCCGGGCGTGGTAGCGCATGCCTGTAATTCCGGCTACTTGAAAGACTGAGGCGGAAGGATCGCCGGAGCCCAGCCGGTCAAGGCTGCGGTGGCCAGGAGCAGCCACTGCACTCCAGTCTGGGCGAGAGTGAGACTCCAACTCAAAAATAAAAAAAATAAAAAAATACCCTATACGAAGGTAAAATTTGATATTTCTTCTGAACAATCTTTATATAATAAGAGCTAATAAAAGACTTTTGTTACCCTTTTGAATAAACTACAGGGAAAAATGGAGAGAGAGGGAGACAGATTTGTTGGGCTCATGCCATCTTCATTAGGTCTTATTGCTTGAGAAACTGAGTCTCTATCAGAGAATAAGTGTTTGCCTTTTTGAAATCTTCAGCTAAATGAATGACTATGCTATAGTGACCTGAAATTCTATTTTGTGATATTGAATGTTTTAAAACCTTACCAATATCAAAATTTTAGGTTCTAGATTCAATCTTTCTGACCTTTTAAAACTTTTTTGATATTAGGTTTGTTAAAGTCGAAGAGAGACATGTTTGGTTTATCTGATATATTAGCATCATATAGGAAGCATTGTCAAATATAAAAGGATGTTTGTTATATCTCTATGTGTTATTAGTCCAAAATTGTATGAGATTCCTATAAACCTGGCATGTCAAAACATATGTAATCAGTAATCATTATTATTATGTTAAATTGTTATGTGCCACAAAACAACCAAATTCTCTTGTCAGTTTTTAAATTTGACCAAATTTAAGACTTTTGTCATCCATGATTATTGTTCTACTTTAATCCCTTTCAAGAAATGGTTTATAACCACCTATAGACTCTGATGGGTGTTCTTCAATGCAGTTTTCTGATAACTTTAGAGATTGTGCTATTAGACTAGAAAACATTCCAGGACTAGAAAACATTCTTATCAAATAATTGATGTATTCATGAAGATCAATGACCCAGTATGGAGGAGGAGTTAATTGCATAGACTGAACTAATAGAAGAATGAAGTAATTCTGCATGACCTTTTATTTAGAATATTGCTGATTCTTTTTGTTTTGTTTTTCAGAGTCAAGAAAACCGTTTTTTCTTTTCTTCTTTTTGAGCTATTTACAGCTTTTAACAATTGAGTAAAACGTACTCTTGTGAACAAAATTTGAAGCATTTTTCTCTCTACCTGATTTCTCTAGAATTTGGAAACTATTTTTGAGTATTAATTTATGGCAATCTAGTTATTTGCATAAATTAAATAAGAATCTGTTTTCTTTTGTAATAGGACATATTGGATACACTGATTATTTTGCCAAGGCTTTGACTGGAATGACATTTCAGATATGAGCAGACTGCTCTGAGGAATTGAGATTGAGATCTACAAATTTAGAGCTGATTAAAAAACCCCTTAGAAAAGCTGGCTGCATACCTGGTCAGCTCCTTTACGGGGCTCCAGACCTACGTTGAGTAAAGGAAGTCACTCACTAACAGGCCCAAGAACTCCAGGTTATTTTGGGACCTCAAGAAGAAAGGAATTCACCCAATTCATACAGGTATCAGCAGGCTCAAATAAATCCTTGGCTGGGCTTGAGAGGCTTTAGAAGGTTTAATCTGAGATTCCTTATGAAAAAAGTTCCAACAAAGCCAACTTAAAAAGAGACTATTGGCAAATAATTATTCTTGCTGCACTTTATGCAAATGATCAGACAAATATACAAATAGTGGGACTAAAACCTATTTTACAAATAAATTGGTCCTACTTATGATTTGTCTTTAATAAAAATAAAGGACTGGAGAGAGAAAATTATGTTGCAAAAGAAACTACGCTACACCTGTTATTAGATTCTCTTGTTCATTATTTTTGAGTACTGGTTATTTTCTACAATTAGGATTGGACTGAATCCTGAATTCTTTCCTGGCTTAAGTTCATATAGTCCATGCTCCCTACAAACGAGCGTACTAATGAATGGACACTTGGGGGCATTACCTGTGTGCCCTCTGAGTATACTTTTGTTTATGGTGGGGGGGTCATACTCTCCTTTACAAGATGAGTTCATCACTATTTGAACAGCGAAGCATACAAAAGCTCTTGTTTATTAGGATACTTTGTGAAAACTTTCTCTACCCATTCAGATGATGAAAGTCTTTGGTCCTTTCTCTACAGATTATGGAGAGGGCTGCCAGGAGGATGACAGGACACCCAGGAGTAAAGTCTTCTAGGGATATTGGTTCCTAACTAAGGAGTTTATGCTAACAAGAGGCAGGGAGGTCTGTGCATTATTAATACCACCTACTGCACCTATATAAACACCTCAGGAGAAGTTGAAACCCAAATAGACAAAATCTCCCAACAAGCTGCATGGCTGCACCAGGTCTCTACCATAGATCTCATGTCTAACTGGTTTTCTGAGCCATTCTCATGGGTACTTCAAGGCGTTAAGTCAGTTACTAATGTCTTCCTCATGCAAATCTCCTGCCGAACACATGCAAATACAAAAATGGTCCTAGGCCATTTTCCTTCTCATTAGCCCACACCTCAGGAATGTGGTTTGCTCAAACCCAAGGAGGAGATGGAAATGGCCTATATGATATTACTATCAGGCCATGGGGTAAAAACTGTGGAAGAGACCCAAACACTGAAAAACTGCAGATGTGGTTAGAATTTAACAAATCTGTTGTTTCTAAGCTTGCTTTCACTCCAGTGGAGGACAATTGATTATCTTCATGTCCTGACCCCTGGGGAGAAAGGAAGCAACTCCACTAGGCTAATCAACATGTTTTCCCTTAAGTAATGGGCTTAAAACATCCCAGAGATTGAAGGACAAAAGCAGCTCTAATCTCTAAGGCCCCTGGCATGCCTTCCTCCCAAACTACCTCTAAGATGGCTCATTGCCCAAGGGTCAGTAGCTCATTGTCACAGGACTTACTTGCTTTATAGATAGCATCTGTTGCAAAACCTAAGAATGGTATTTGAGATATTTTTCAGACTTTGTACTCTGATGGACATGAGGCCCCAGGCAGGCCCAGAACACCTAGCAACAGGAAACTAACTCCACCAGTCCTGTGACACCCCTTCCCAGAAATTGGCTCTGGAGAAGACTGTTTCAACACCCCTCATGACATCATCAACCAGTCAGCAGTCGCTGGCCCCCTGTCCACGAAATTCGTTTTAAAAGCCCTGCCCTCTGAATTATTTGGGCAGCAAATTCAAGAAATATCTCCTATCTTCCTCACTCAGCAGCTTTGTGATATTAAACCCTTTCTTTACTGTCATGGCTGTGTCCATCTTCGTTTTCCTGGACAGCGGGCATAAGAACCCAGTCAGGTTGTAACAGCATTGGATGACTACCTATATTTGCAATTGTTATATCCTCTTGCTGAATTGACCCCTTTATGATTATATAATGACCTTCTTTGTCTCTTTTTACAGCTTTTGTCTTAAAATCTGTTTTGTCTGTGTCTAGCTGCATCTGGTTGTTTTGGGGGTTCTATTTGCATGGAATATCTTTTTCCATCCTTAAGGAAGTGTATGTGTTTTAAAACATTTCTGTATGTGTTTGAAAAATCATCTTTAAATGGTGTATAGGTGAAACTTATGGTCATCCATATTATTTCTTTATAGAAAATGTTTTTGGTCATTAATTTTATAAGATGTTTCATTAAGATACTTGTGGGATTCATATACAGTTATTTTTTTGCCTTTGATATTTAAACATTTTACTGAAAAAAATGCATAGTTTTGGATTCTTTTTTTTCTCCTTCTTCTCCTCCTTCTCCCTGCCCCTTCCTACTGTTCATAGTGGGAATATTTTGTTTTATTAAATCATATTTTATTCCCTTAATTCTTTGGGAACATATTATTTAGGTGACTGCATTTTGACAATCCCTTTATTATCTTCCATCACATCATTTTCAGATGGTTTTTACTTCTGTATTTAGAAAGAACTTTTCATGCTTGTCCTGTACCTGACTAATAAATTACACTATATTTTCAGGTCTACTATTTACTGTTGCCAGTATGGGTTTTAATTTGGCTACCTTGTATTTTATGTGTACTTGGCCTTTATCTTGTTCTATTACCTACTTATAATCTCATCTGTTCGTAGTTTATATACATGCATTAAAAGATTACATGACTAAGAACATGTATCAGATTTTTAAAAATTTTATTTTATATAGCATATCAAATTATTTAAGTGAAACAGCTTTCTTCTATGTCTGTATGTAATCGCGTGTACATTTTCATGCTTCAAGGTTTTGAATAGATCGTATGTGTAATGGTCTCTGTTTACTCAATCCATATAAAAAAGGATTCATGATGACTAAAGGTTGAAGTATATTTCAAATGCTTGGATAACCACAGGCTCTGTCGAAGACCAAAGTAAAGCTCTATAATAGTCCTAGAAAACCAGCTAGTTCCAGCACAGACAGGCAGAGCTACTCAATATGATGTGGGTTGAGAGAGCTTTTGAGGGTGAAATAAGGGCAACAGTGAGGAATGTGACATGGAAGTTATACTAATGCTCAGTCTTAGGGACAGCACCTTCTCACCCCACTAGTAGTTGAATTAGCCCACATGATCAATTACTCAGTCACAGTGTCAACTGAAAAGGCCTAATTGAGCAAGCTGGAGGAGGCAAAACAGAACAGAAAGAGTCTTCCATACTCCATTCCATCTCCCTGGGCCATCATCAGAATTACTCCATGCTGATGACAGCATACTGGCATCCCGATGGCTTCCCAGTGGCTCCACATTCTTCTCCCTTTCCACCCTGGTATCCAGTCAGTCTGGCTCTCATTACTCCAGATCACAGGCATTGGTGGTAAAGAGGTGAAGAACATCCTGTCTACTTCCCAGGCCAGTTCTTTTCCCTGTGGAAACGGGAAGTTTGCCGGTCTTCGGTGACTTCCTCTCTTGCCACATGAAAGTGACTTTGCCAGAAATCCTTCCAGCTTCTGGTATATGGTTATTTCTGGTGCTTAGTTTCTGGTACTCTTGTAGCATCTGCTATCTGTATGGAATAAGGCGGATTCCAGTGAAATGTTGACAGAGGGAGGGTCCAAGGCGTCTGTGCCTTCATTGCTATCTTACCTTGAAGTCCAGCTAATTTCATTTTGTGATGTGGCCCCTTTAGGTATGGACTGACTGACTCACTCACTTTCATATTAGTTATAAATCATTCTCCTGATACAGTGGGTCCATGTGCCTCCCTTTCTCCTTTCTTTTCCAGTCACGTGACGACTTGCGGAAAAAGGGTTGAGAATCCCTTGAATTAGGATGTTAAAGTCCAAAAGTGGAAGAGAACTTTATGAGACCCTTATATGTAAATATTATTAAGATGTAAAACTTGGCTCTAGAAACTAGAGCACAATAAATGATCACATTCCTTTATTTTTCTAAATGAAATCCAGCCCTAGGCGTGTCTGCCTGCATATATTGGGGCTGTCCTTCCACCCCACCTGCCCTGCCCCTTCCTTTCCACTTGGTGGAGGGGCTTGGTCCTTAGTCCCTGGTGGTTCCCATGGTTACTGATGCTCTTCCTGTTGGCAAGCAATGGTTGGTGCAATACCATCTGTCAAACACTGCTCTTGTGATGGGCCACACAGATGTCCCTCAAGGTGTTTCTCTCACCAACTGCAGGCTTAGCCACATGCTTCTTCTTTCGAGGCCATGGGGCTTAATGATCAGTTACCAGAGACAGTTGCATGCAAGTTCTCTGCCAGCCCCAGGTGGAAGTTTTTCTAAGAAAGGTGGAGTGGCTGTATGTTTTTATACTCAATTCAACAATCATTTATTGGAAGCCACACATGGGCTAGGCACTGTGAAAAGATATGAGTATTTAAAGATGAATAATAGTTTCTGTTGCCAAAACTTTATCATCTCAGTGAGGTGGAGTGGGATGTGTATAAATAAGTCTAGTAATCTCTATTCCAAATAAGAATCTGATAAAGACCCTGGGAGGTAGTATAAAGGAAGGATGTTTAAAGTGCACCTTCTAAAATGTAACTTAAATCTATCTACTTGGCTCCATCTCTGCTGATTCTGCCCTGGTCAGAGGCACCATCTTTTCCCTCCTGGAGAATCTAGGCGCTTCCTAATCAGTCCTTCTTTCATTGTTTCCCTTACCTCACGATATACAGCAGTCTTGGTGGTATCGGTGATTGTTTTAAAAAGCAAATCAGAACTTGTCACACTGCTGCCTGAACACTGCATTTAGAATAAAATCCAAACTCCTGACTGTGGCCAAAAGGCTGTGTGTGATCTGTCCCCACCTACCTTTCTAACCTTCCTTCTCTCCAATTCCCCTCACTCGCACTTGCCAGGCCTGTTTTCCATCCCACCTCATGGCTGGTCCCTTCTCATTCTCCAGATGGCAGGAAACAGGGACTCCTCTGAGAGGGCCCCTGGTCTGCCCTGCAAGCTTTCCATCCATTATATTCTCTCAACTCCCTTTTGTTTTCCTTTAGGGAACTTAACAAAATTTGTAATTGTGCGTTTGTCTATGTGTTTTGTTGTTTCTCCCCAACCAGCTGTGAACCATCCCTGGCTTATATGCCACCGTGCACTGGTAGGCCTGGCAATCAGTAAGTGCTCAGTTTATAATTCTGTAATTAAGACAGCCTGGGTCCTACAGGTGGAGAACAATTTCAGTAGTAGGTAGGTTAAGGGCCCAAGAAAAAGGCATTTGAGCAGAAGTAATGGCATAGGCAAAGTCATCAAAGGAGAGGGTCCTTGGCATATTTGTAGAAGAAAGTGGACCCATGTGTCCAGAGCCCAATACACAGTTCACTTAGGGTGGTTTAGAAATCCATCCTGGAATTTTCATGTGTCTTTTAAGTTTTTGATCTCTTCTATATTTTTTCAATTAAGGCAGTGTTTATTAAGGGCAGTAGATAGAAAAGAAAGTTTATTTCTAATCTTGGCTCACCTTACTGACTGATCTTGAGTTTTAAAAACAATGGAGACCACGATTTTGTATGGGTCTTCATTGTCACAGGGCCCTGGTGAGAATAATTAGTAGATGTATGAAAGGGGGCTTCTGTGTCATTAGGAGGTGGCGCTTCTTTATTTGGATCCCTGGACTTCTATGCAGTGTCCTTTCTGTTACTTACCTGTTTTCTTTTATTAATCAAAACTTTCAGTTGAAAAAATAATGTTGATTTAAGTGATGAATTCTGTTGACTTAAATGATGGAATGCTATGGGATCCTGAAGATAACAATTCTGTGAAGTTTTGATTTAGGGAAGTCCATCCTAGCCCTTGTATCTCTTTCGTGTCTCTGGACCCATTCCTTATTCCAGCTGAGATGTTTATTTTATATATAAAACAGCTTCTGCCTGCCTATGACTGGTGATTAAAAGCTCAGGATAGCTGGGCGCCGTGACTCAAGCCTGTAATCCAAGCACTTTGGGAGGCCCAGGTGAGAGAATGTCTGAGCTCAGGGGTTCGAGACCAGCCTGGGCAACTCGGTGAGACCTGAACTCTGCAATAAATCAAAACACAAGTCTGGTGTGGTAGTACTCGCCTGTAGTTTCATCTACTTGGAAGGCTGAGGTGGAAAGATCACCTGGGCCCAGCAGGTCGAGGCTGCGGTGACTGTGAGCATGCCACTGCATGCCACTGCATGCTCACTGGGTGACAGAGTGAGACTCCAACTCAAAAAAAAAAAAAAGAAAAGGTCAGCATAATGAAATCTGCACAGTCAAAACTTGGCTGTTGGCTGTAGTTATTATGCAACTCAACATTTCCCGTTTGTTTCTGTCAATAATATAAAATTATCAGTTTTTCTTTAGGAGCTAACTCTTCAAATGCACTAAAATTTGTTGCACAACTATTTTTCAATGACCAAGCTAAATTATTTCTTGAAGTTCAGATTCTTGCCTTTTTAAGAAACAAGAAAATTTAGTGACTGTGTAATAGCATCATTCAGACTATCTGTGACCGGCTGAATGGAACTATTGCAAAGGCCCATCCGTGGGCCCTGGATTTTTGCCACTTAACAGACTGCTCACCATGCACTGATTGAAGTAGTAATTATAACAAGAGACACAGCAAAAGTAATGGTGTAAGATGCAGCATATCCCAATGGTGAGGTAATTCGGAGCAATTTGGGGACCCCCTAATGAGATATCGCAAATAAATGATAAACCTTCCCCTGCCCACTCTTCCCAATTTCTGAATTTCTACTGTTACAGGAGGCTTGCACGCTCACCTGAAATCAATTTGTGGCCCTACATTAAAGTGCACGTGTCCAGAGCAAACAGGACACCTTGGGTTTCATCAGCCACAGTTCCCCTGCATTCCTGAGTTATGGAGGCAGGACTCTAAAGGTCATCTAGGCATAGTATGAGGGAGTATATGTGCCCAGCACTTTTGGGGAACCTGTTTTGTACGAGAGGGACCGAACACTATGCAAAGACTGAAGGTAGGGTGGTGTACCACCACAGGAAGGGAAATGATTTGAAGAGCAGACCAGGGCAGCTAAGGTCACATTTGACTATATCTCTGTTTTGCCCATGATTGGCACTAGGAGCACCTTGTGGTTAAAGCACGGGACCTTTGGACCACAGAGGGTAATCAGGGAAGGTTTTTCAGAAAAATACAGGCTGTTGTGTATGCTTATATTCCAAGTACTTTAGCACATAGCCATACCCCAGAAACACTGGGTGATTCATTGAGTGCATGAGATGGGCACTTTGAAGGTAAAACCACATGCACACAAAAATTCACAAACCACCATTTCATTATTTGCTAAGATAGGATAATATGTGTTTGTGATCTCTTCTTCCAAAACCATTTACTGATATAGAGGAGAAAGTAAATTAGCCTTTGGGGAGGAGAGGTAGTTAGGAAAGCTTTTTAGAGAAGGCGATAGATATATAAATAAAGTTTTAAAGAATAACTAGAATTTGCCAGGCAGACAAGGATTAGAGGAGGGTTGACAAGTGGGAATGGTGTGAATTGAATGTACTGTGCCCTCTCCAAATGCATATGCTGAAACCCTGACCCCCCAGTGTGATGGTATTAGAAGGTAGGGGCTTTGGGATGTAATTAGGCTTAGTGAAGTCATGTGGTGGAGTCTCCATGATGAGATGGGTACCCTTATAGGAAAAGGAAGAAATACCAGAGCTTTCTCTCTTTAATTGTCATGTGAAGACATAGCAAGAAGGCAGCCATCTGCAGGCCAGGAAGAGAGCCCTCACCAGAACCCAACCATGTCAGCACCCTGATTTCAGTCTTCCAACGTCCAGAACTGTGAGAAATAAATTACTATTGTTTGAGCCACCCAATTTGTGCTAATTTGTTATGGCCGCTTGAACTGACTAAAGAGGAGTAGTTAGAAAATCTTTTAAAGGGAAGTAATGTCTGAATACATTTTTAAGAATGAACAGAACTTGCCAGGCAGACAAGGAATGGAAGAGAGCTGTCAACAAAAAAATGATGTATAAAGGGACTGAGGTAACAAGCAGCATTTAGAATTCAAGGAAGCCATTTTGTGTGACTGAAGCACACTACTTTGCTTTCTATTGCTACTGTAACAAATTATTAAAAACTTAGTAGCATAAAACAACACATTTATTATCTTATAGTTCAAGAGATCAGAAGTCTGATATGCATCTTATTAGTCGTAAAGTGTTGGCTGGCTGTGTTCCTTCTAGTGGCTCTAGGGGAGAATCTATAACCTTACCTTTTCTAGCTTCTAGAGTCACCTGCCTTCCTTGGCTTGTGGCCCCTTCCTCTTCAGAGTCAATAGTACAGCGTCTTCGTATTTTTCTCTAACTCAGGCCTCCTGCTTGCCTCTTTCACGTTTTTTTGTTTTGTTTTGTTTTGCTTTATTTGAGTAGGAGTCTCATCTGTATGTAACCCAGGCTGGAGTGGCACACTCACGGCCACTGCAGCCTTGACCTGCTGAGCTCAGGTGATCCTTCCACCTCAGGCTTCCAAGTAGCTGGAACCACAGGCATGCACCATCATGCCCGGCTAATTTTTGGATTTATTGTAGAGACGAGGTCTCGCCAAGTTTCCCAGGCTGGTCTCGAACCCCCAGACTCAGGCAATCTCCTCTCACCTTTACCTCCCAACGTGCTGGAATTGCAGGGGTGAGCCACTGCACCTGGTTCCTCTTTCATGTTTAAAGGACCTTTGTGACTACTTTGAGCCCACATAAAGAATCCAGGATAATCTCTTTATATTAAGTCAGCTGATGAGCAACCTGATTCCCTCATGCCTTATAATAAAACGTATTTACAGGTTCAGGGATTAGGACATGGACATATTCAGGGGGACATTATTTTGCCTGCCACAGAAGCAATGCAGTAACTTGAGGTGATGGTGAAGAGAAAAGTTGGTATGACTCATCAACCTGAGGTAGAAAAGATCATCCACCCAAGAGGGGTCTGTCATCTGATTTTCTTTTTACTGGAGGAGTCATGGTTCTAGAAATTTCCCTAAGTTGTAATGGGTATGTTTCTGTTATTGCTGTAAACAAACCACTCCAGAACTTGATGACCAAAAGCAATAATGATTTATTATTTCTGATGATTCTCTGGGTTGGCTGGTGATTCACCTGTTGGCTTTACCAGGGCTCATTCATAAGACTATATTCAGAGGGAAGGTTGTCTGGACTAGGCGGTACAAGATGGCATCACGTTACCTAACATTTGGCGATGCCATCAGTGGGGCTGCCTCCGTTGTTTTCAGTGTTTTCATTGTGAATTCTCACGGTGCTGGGCTAGGCCAGCTTGCTTACATGGAGGCCTCAGGGCAGCATTTCAACAGTGTGAAGGTGGAACTGCAAGGGCCTCTGGAACTCACACAACCTCAACCTCCACCACCTGCCTTTGAGCCAAGTAGTCACAAAGCTTAGCATAAATTCAAGAGGAAGGGAATAGATTCCACCTCCTGATGGGAGTTGCTGCAGTGGTCTCATTTCACCTAGCACGGGCTGTAGAGATAGGAGTTTTTGTTCTGAGAGTGAAGTTTTGAAATTTGAGATTTCAGAGGTAGAATATTTCTGGGTGACAACAATACCCAACACGTGCCCAAAAGGATGGATGGTAGAGTGTGGTAAAGATCGCCAGCCTTGGAGAAGAGAAGAAATTATGAGGTTAGGCTGTGGAATGTGTTGTCCTGCGGACATAACAAGAACGTTGAGTGGGCAGGGAATGTGGAGGAGGGGAGTGAAGTCCAGGAGATGGCAGCAATCATAGCAGGCAAGCATGGGAGAATCAAACCAGATAGGATGATTCTGTAGACCCTGAAGAGCAGGGTCATGCTTTTCTAAATCAGCTTTGTGGGTGGTGGGCACCAAAACCACTCCACCATACCTTTCACTTCCCAAGCCACATGTTGTCCTGTTCCCGTGTCAGTTTTCAGCTAAACTTACCACTTCTGACTTCCAGATAGCGTACAGGTAGATTCTTCAAGTAACATTGTAACTATCAGCACCCATGCCCTGAGAATTCCATGAAAATATGAGATAAAGGTCAAGTCGGTGTTCAGTAGGGAGATGACAGAGCCTCCAGAGTGTAGCAGGTTAACAGTGTCTGCTCTTTGAAGATTTTCCTTTTCTTTTCTACCTCCTCAAGTATGTATCTAAAGGCCAAAGGATCGTCACATAGATCAGCAGGATTTATGGTGGTGAAATTTATTAACAGTGTTAAATGAATAGTCTTTATTACTTCATTCTAGGTAAATAAAACTCTAAAGCCAGATAGTCATTATCCAGATGGTCCTAAGAGCTCAGTCAACCATAGAGTGCTAGATATGAATAAATTAGAGCCTGTAACAAGTGGAGATGGATCAAATTGCATATTTTTTTATAATGAATACCATAATTTAATGTTTATTTGTTTATGTATAACAGATGAACAAATGATTTACAGCAATACAAGTGTAGCATGAGTTAACATCCTTGGCTGTGACTTCACATGCTTGAAATGCTTTGCAGAGTACCACAAAAGAAACTTCTACCCCAAATAAAAGATTTTCGGTATTTGTAAATTCAGCAAATGCTTCCTGGAAATTTCATATCTGCAGCTATGAATATTTAATTCTGCTTTTCCTTTTATTTTTCCTTACATGGTATCCCCTTTGCACAGGGTTCAGCACCTTTGGCAGTCACTTTGGTCTTGAGCAGATTGACAGGGATTAGAAGACCCATGAATGTTATTCTCACCTTTGACACAGAAATTCTTTTTAGGACTATGCATGAGATGTGTCTAAAAATAAGTGAAGTAATGATAGTTTTGTAATCATAGCCTTAATATAAAACTAAAAGGGCTTCTGTTCCTCTCAGAGTAATCTGTAAAAGCTACACAGCTATTTCATCAGTGCTTCTGAGATTCAAATTATTGGGAGGATTCTTTGTTGGGGGCTGCTATCAGAGCTAATTTTCAAGCAAGCAAGAAAAACAGTTCCAAATTTTTAGTATTCTAGCTCAAATTTTAGGCATTAGCTCTCTATGACATTTATCTATCAAAAAAAAAAAGTAAAAATAAAGTTCACCCTTAAAAGATTAAGATTTTCCACGACTTGAATGTTTAAAATAATGAACCTTGGGTTCCAAAGTTGTGAGGCTCCAAACAAAGCCTGTTTTTCTGATCTGGGCTACACCATGGTAGTATTACCAGAAACTTGTCAAAGACTGTTAAGCGTTACCATTTTTATTCTGGAATCTAGAAATGCCCCATACAAATATTTTTAACCCACTTTTTCTATTCTTTTATCTTTTGGTTAACTATGACCTCTTCCCTGTCCCCACTCGAAACTTTTACTGCCTTCTTTGATTAAAATCAGCTACACTCCATCTTGTATTTATGGTTTAACTCAATGTTATTGTCATCTAAAGGCATTCATCTTTAGCATCATAATTATAATTTTTGAAACCATCAGTATATGAGGTACTGCTTCGAGGACTTAATACATCAATTTGCTACTCCTGACAACAATCTTAGGATATGAGTATTATTGTAATTCCTACTTAAAAGATGAGGAGGCTGAGGCCCACAAAGTACAAGCAACTTGCCCAAAGTCAAATGGCTAGAAAGCGAGGTAGCTAAGAGTCAAACACATCTAAGGCAGAATTTTTCAACCTCAGCTCTATGACATTTGAAGTCAGATAATTCTTCGTTGTGGGAGGTTGTCCTGTGCGTTACAGTATGTTTAGCAGTAGTATCTCTGACCTTCTACCATTAGAAGCAGTAGAACCCCCCTCCCACCCTAGCTCCACCCATCCGACAACCAGAATTCCTCCAGACACTGCCAGATGTTTCCTGGAGTATGTTTAAGTATCACCAGTCTAACACGCTATTAAACAGGGAACTAACCAAACCATAGAATTTTAACACTAAATTTTAAAGAGATCAATTTTAGGAGTCACCACACCTGACTGATCATCGGAACTGGAGATTTTAAGACTCTCTTTTCCTGTGCAAGATGTTCAGAATCAGTATCTGCCAGGTGGAGGACAGGTAACTGTCTATTTCAAGTCTTTCCACAGTGTAGGAACTACAGATCAAATCCTCCCCTAACCACATGTCTATTCCTTGAATAACTCCACTCCATCCCTTCCAAATTATTCTCCAACCCATGATGGCGTTACAGTGACAATTCCATTCCCTTCACTTTCTGAGACAAGTCCATGTCTAGATAGTGCTAACTGTGAAAAAAATAATTCTTCTTAGTAGTCTTCCTTCTATCACTCCTATCTATGCCCTTAATCTCATATTATCCCAGTTATCATTTTTCTCAAATCAGTTGAATTAAACACTTATTGAGTCCTAGTTATGTATAATAGCAGGCTCTGAACAGTTTTCCTATCATAGTCATTAGAATCATTAACGACTCTTTTTTTTTTTCTTTGAGTTGGAGTCTCACTCTGTCGCCCAGACTGGAGTGCAGTGGCCGTTCCTGGCCACCGCAGCCTCAACCTGCTGGACTCCGGCGATCCTTCCGTCTCAGTCTTCCAAGTAGCCGGAACCACAGGCGCATGCTACCACGCCCGGCTAATTTTTGATTTATTGTAGAGATGAGGTCTCGCCAAGTTGCCCAGGCGGGTCTCAAACCCACGAGCTCAGGCAATCCACTCACCTCAGCCTCCCAAGGCGCGGGATTACAGGCTGAGCCACCAAGCCCGGCTTAACGACTCTTTAAAAAATGGACCATCTAACCAGTTTTCTCAGGTTAACAATGAACTTTTATCACTTCTTATCTGTTTTTATTAGTTTAACAATCAACTTCCTCGAAAGGATAATTGAAGTTAGTTAAAATCATACACGGTCAGTCTCCTGTCCTGCTGCCGCCAGTAAGCTACCATCTGCTCTCCAGTCTTGAGGGACCTTCTAGGGAAGCCAAGTTGAGAGCAGCTGTTTCTTTTTCTCTTGACTCCTCATCAGCAACTCTCTTTAAACTTTCTTGGATGGTTTCAGGAGGTTTCCAAAGTAGCTCCCTTTCCTGGTAACATCATTCTTTACAATATGCTCCAGATGTCTTGATGAAAACAAAAGTGAAGACAACTTTTTAAAGTCTTGATTTAGAGTGGGCCCCCTTGAGAATATATATTTGTTAAATGAATTTGATTAATGTAAATAAATGAATGAATATATATATATATAAGTCATTTGATTAAATTCAGACTCACAGTTTACTCTTCTTTGAAGTAAGATAGTCTTTCAGCCTGCACTTTTGATTTTCCTCTAAGTCCCCATAATAGTTTGGCATCTACAGAAAACTCCTTTTCAACAACCAGATATTGGGTAATTGAGAGGTTGTGATGGCTAGGACGCTAGTATTGCCAAGGTAACTCATGCCCCAGTGCCAAAGGTGAGCCCCACAAGTGACTGTTCTCGTTAGCAGTCGACATGAGTAGCCAGGGAGTTATAAATGTGTGCCAGCTGTCCTGACAGTGCCCGAATGGAGCACCAGTACGCAGGTTGTGTTTAGAGAAAACCAAGGGGAAAATAACATGTTAACAAGAATAAACCGCTTCGGATCAAAATAACATTCCGGTGTTTTTGTACTTGTGTGAGATATAAAAAGAAAACCCGAGGGTCAGTGTGAACTTCCAAAGGTCTTGCCTGTGCTCGGGCACTTCCACAGAACTGGCTGGACCAGGCAAAACTGCTTGTGCTCCTCGCATCTTCGGTTGCTCTGCAAAGCCTGGGCATTCTTAACGTGGTGTCCGTCCACTCTCTTCTTGCAGAGGTTTATAAATGGACACTGACATGGACTACGAAAGACCCAACGTTGAAACCATCAAGTGTGTGGTCGTGGGTGACAACGCCGTGGGGAAGACACGCTTGATCTGTGCCAGAGCGTGTAACACCACTCTCACACAGTATCAGCTGCTGGCCACCCACGTACCAACAGTGTGGGCGATTGACCAGTACCGCGTCTGCCAGGAGGTAAGGTATATAGTGTCTTTGGAATCCTTAGGACACATCATCACTGTTTACTAGACCGATTTTTTTTTTTAAGGAGGAGAATGGGTAAATTTCACATTGAAAACAACACTAACCTTTTTAGTGACACAAGAGACCTTCTTGTGATTCCAGGAGAGAATTAGAACTTATTAGTACTTAGCTTAGGTTGCCTCAGATGAAATTAGGAAACTTTTTTTTTTTTTTTTTTTAGTTGAGGGTCTCTCTCTGTTGCCCAGGCTTGATCTCCTGGGCTCAGGCAATCCTTCCACCTCAGCCTCCCGAGTAGCTGTGACTACAGGTGCACACCGCCATGCCCAGCTAATGTGTTTTTATTTTTTTGTAGAGACAGAGTCTCACTATGTTCCCCAGGCTAGTTTCTAACTTCTGGACTCAAGTAATTTTCTCCCGCCTCGACCTCCCAACGTGCTGGGATTACAGATGTAAGCCACTGCACCCAGCCAGAATAAGGAATCTAAATGCAAGCGAGTGGAGGTGTTGAGGGGTATTGAACCAGACGTACTTCTCCTGGGGAGCCTCTGACTGACAATATCATGGATGTTTCTCTGTCTCCCACAGGTCTTGGAGCGTTCCCGGGATGTTGTTGATGAAGTGAGCGTTTCTCTCAGGCTTTGGGATACTTTTGGCGATCATCACAAAGATAGGCGCTTTGCATATGGCAGGTAAACCAAGACTAGTGCAGCATGGTCAAGTTCGAGTACAATTTACTTTTCTAAACCAGCAGCTGGTCACAAATCAACAAAAATCATGCCATATGGCCTTGAAATGTATTGGGTTCTGCACTGTATCTAGGAATAGAATGATATTGTTTCCTGGTGTCAAGAAAATCAGAGTCTGCCTTGCCAGTGAGGAAGGACCATGTTGAAAACCTCCAGTGCTGGTGGAACGGGAAGGTTTGCTACAAGGATGTTGTATAATGCTCTCCAGCCTCTGGCTGCTCTGATTGCTGGTTTCCTTAGTGATTCTCCATTTGCCTTCTGTTAGAATGTTTTATGTTGTTTTAGCACGTGACCGCCCTACTTTAGAAGGTCTCTTTGGGCTTCCCATGACCATATTAGCAGAGTCTAATGTTGTTTGCTTTGGGCTTTGTGTTACCTAAAGAGTCTATTATTTTTAAAGGTCATTTTTAAAAAGAAAGAAAAATATCTCTGAAGTCCTTTGCAAGGCATATTTCCAAAATGAACTGAAGCACTAATGTCTGTTTTTTATTTAAAAAAAAAAAAAGAAGAAGAAGGAAATCTCCGGTAACAGAAAGATGAATCTGGAAGGACACTGATATGGGTAGGGATGTGGTCAAAGTGCCTTAAAATATTTAGCAATTTCTCTTTGTCACTGTAACTTAAAATCTCTCTCACTGAACAGGTTATAGTTACTAAAATCTGGATAAGCAGAGGGGTTTTTTTCCGCTTAATTATAAACGCACACATTTGTTTGTAAGTTCAAAATTTAGATATCATGGCATAGCTGTTCCTTTTAACATCAGACATCACATTACCTCATAGGATTGGATTAGCTAAATATTCTAAGCATTTGAGTTACTTCTTGGTATTGAAATAAGCATTTCTAGCCGGACTCGGTGGCTCAGCCTGTAATCCCGTGCCTTTGGGAGGCTGAGGTGAGTGGATTGCCTGAGCCCGCGGGTTCGAGACCCACCTGGGCAACTTGGCGAGACCTCTTCTCTACAACAAATCAAAAATTAGCCGGGCGTGGTAGCGCGTGCCTGTAGTTCCAGCTACTTGGAAGGCAGAGGCAGAAGGATCGCCGGAGCCCAGCAGGTCGAGGCTGCGGTGACCGGGAGCGGCCACTGCACTCCAGCCTGGGCGACAGAGTGAAACGCCAACTCAAAAAAAAAAAAAAAAAAAGCATTTCTGAAAGTTCCTCTTTTTTCTCAAACCAGTAACTCTCTGAACAGACTTTTACTGGCATTTATCTAAGTGATCTAAACTGCTGAAAGGGTTTGCCCTATTCCTGGAAAGTAGTTTACACACTGAACATCGAATCTACAAGTTAGACTCATTTTTTTCAAGAGAACTGAGAATATAGAAGTAAAACATGATTTTAATACCTCCTTGATAATAAGGACTTTTAGACTTAATATCCAGCATCATAGATACTTTTCTCCTCCTTGAATTTACTGGATTTTTTTTTCTTTCCATAATGTTCTTGATTGTTACCTTGTTGCCATTTTGTTTTTGTCTTTTGTTCAATTGTTCTACATGTGAAAATAATAATAAATGAACTTGCTTGTGAGTGATGTACAGTCAGGTTTGTAATATCTATGGTTTTAAGGAAACAAGATGTAAAAACAATGTAAGTGTAGGTGAAATAGATTTCAAAGGACTTTTTGCATCTCATTTCTAAACAAGTGTCATGAAAATGATGGGCCTGGTGATGAATTTACAGAGATATTTGAATTTAGACTCTATGGATTATTTCAGCAGCGCAGTGGTTTGTTGCCACTTGAAATGTATGCATGTGAAACAATGAATTTCAACATGGCCCCACAATGTAACACTTGTATCGTGGTCATAAAAGGTCAGCTCCATTATCACTTGAGGTTCCTGCTTAGCATGTATTTAATGGTGTGATGGCCTTCGTAGATCCACACTGCACCTGTTCAGCTCTCTGATGAAGCTGGAGTCATTTTACAATATGTCATACCTGCATTTGTTCCCTCCCAACAAAAATAAGCTACTCTTTCCTATGACTTCATTGGTTCAAAGTGCATTGTTCTGTTTTTTTGTGTGTAACATTTGGTTCTGTCAACTGTGGCTCGTTCCCCCTTTGATGGAAGCAGGAAGTGCTCCCCAAGCCAAGTTTGATTCTCCATGCAACAGAGAGGGGCTTCAGGAAATGCCCCCTGAAACGCGTTTCTGGTCACATTCTCCTTGGGGCTCACTTTGTGTACATGTCTGTATCTTGTATTTCCTCTGTCTTTTCCAATTCTCCACAGCCTCCAGGTGTCCTGCCACAGACCCCACCTCTAGTAAAGAACAAAAACCAGAGCTGCTCCCTTTTGGACTCCAGCGTCTTTCTGTAAATGCTAAATATGTAATATCACATTGATGTAGCACCAAAAAGCTATATTTAATGGAAAAAATCTGATAGTGATAAGAGCTCTTTTATTCAGTATAGGACTCTGATCAGTATATTTCATTGCTCTGAGAGAGCTGTTTAATTTCTTAATGACTTCCATTTTTAGCATATCATTCGTGAAGGAGAAAAATCATAATTACGGTTTCTGACAATCAGTTTGGTTTGCAAACCTGTTTTGTAACTGACATATTTACTATACTCGTGTGAATAGTAAGTCAATGGGATGTGCACAAACTTTGAGGCATGGGAAATATATTCCCTATGCTTGGAAGTGTTTTTGAAACCTTTTTGAAATAATTAATTTGATTCTTGTGGTAACAGTGAGAAGAACCAGATTCATGCAAGATGCCTTAGACCTTTCCTTCCATTTCCTTTGCTTCTTAGCAAAAAGTAGTTAATAAGTTGCCCCCTCAAACAATCTTTGGCATGGACAAGTTCTAGTCTGTAGAGAGGATTCTGTGGGACGAAAGGGTGTCAGTGGAAGGCAGCCCGCCAACTTGAATTTGCAATGTTCCTGGTGTGGTATAACTGTCACCAGAATGTCATTGCTCTCTTCATATTTTAAAGGCAGCTATTCAACCCATGTTTTTAGCCAACTAGAATAATAGCTCCAGTTTATCAAAGGCCTACTATGTGCCAGTCAGGGTATTAGGTGCTTTGCCAACATTAGTTAATCCTTTCAGAAACCCTAGGAGGCAGAGATTATCTTCATGCTACAATTAAGTCAAGACTTGAGTTCTTTGACTACTGTAACTTGCCCAACAGTGAGTCTGAGACACAGATTTAAACCCAGCTTTGCCTGGTTCCCACTCTTTCCACCGTTCCAAACTACCTCAACCTTATTTTAAATGGGGTGCAACTAAAGACTACCCCCACATCGGTGTGCTGGCTTTCTATTTGTTCTTCCAGATTTGTGCAAAGGCTTAGAACTGGGAGAGATCTCAAAAGGTCATCTGGTTGACCCCTTTTCTTCAGGAAAAGACATCATCCATCCATCCAAGGAAAGGTATCACCAATAGGAATCGTATATTCGATGGAGGTGAAAGCAAGAGAGTAGCATCAGTGTTGTGATACTTCATACATTGGAATCTGTTGACCTTCTCTTCCCTGAAGTGAATGACTCCGGCTCTCTCGTGGCCTTTATTCCCAACACCTACTTTCTATCCACTTTTAGATGAACTTTTGAAGCTCTTTTCTGGATCTTTTAAAATGTCAAGAACAAAACCATACATAGTAACCGTGCCTGTGATCAGCTGCTTTTTCTTTTTTGGCAAGGAAAGAACCTCTTCTTAAGGGAATATCACTCAGAACAAGAGTTGTCATCTGATATTCTTATGAGAATGAAATGTTCGCACTTAGGGACCGGACACTGAAAATATAGACAAATAGGATGGTCCCTGCCTTCAACAGGAATCTGGGCCCCTCTGGCCCTCTCTTCTCATCTCACACACATAAATTATTACAGATTTTCTTTGAAAACGTCCTCCATTGATCTTCCTGGGGGGTCAGAGAACCTTCAGACTCTTCATAAAGCCTAGGGTGATGAAAGTAGGGATAACAACAGCCACAATTTAATCAGGGCATCCCACGAGCCAGACCTATGCTAGCCGCTCCACATATCCTGTCCTATTACATTCTTGTGGTGAATAGGCTCATTTCACAGTTGGGAAAACAGTCACAAAAAAAGGCCAAGGTCAGACAGCTAGCACAGAGAAGAGCTGAACTTTCCTCCTGGGTCTGTCTGATTCCAAACACCATACCTTTCCACTCCTCCATGCTGTGTGACTGGTGACGGTGATGGATGACAATCTTGCTTCGCTTCTCCCTGGTACAGTCTAAATCTCACACAGTCCCATGTGGACTTTGAAGACCACCACTCACCATCTATCACCAGCTTCAGTGTTGTGGTGCTCCTCTTTAATGGTGCTCCTCTTAAGTTCTGTAATCCACAGCAAATAACTAATTCTTTATATGCATCCATAAGTCACTAAACATGAGTCCTTTGGCTTTCAGTAAAAATAATACATCCAAGTAAACTTTTCGAGAGTGAATGGGAATCTTGAGTAGTTTATTTGGCATGTTTCCCCAAAATCATTTGTGTGTGTGTCTGTTGGAGTCTCACTTGTCACCCAGGCTGGAATACAGTGGCACGTTCATGACCACCCCAGCGTCAACCTGCTGGGCTCAGGCAATCCTTCCGCCTCAGCCTTCCATGTAGTCAGAACTACAAGCGCAGGCTACCACACCCAGCTAATTTTTTTTTTAATTGTAGAGACGAGGTCTTGTCAAGTTCCCCGGGCTGGTCTCGAACCTGCAGGCTCAGGCAATCCACTTCCCTCGGTCTCCCAAAGTGCTGGGATTACAGGCTGAGCCACCGAGACTGGCCAAATCATGTTTTTTTAAAAAAGACAGGGTCCTGCTCTGTCACCCAGGCTGGAGTGCAGTGGTGTGATCATAGCTCACTATAACCTGAACTCCTGGGCTCAGGCGATCCTCCCACTTCAGCCTGCCGAGGAACCGGGACTACAGGTGTGAGCCATCACACCTGGGTGATTTTTTTCTTTTTTTTTTTGGTAGAGATGGAGTCACCCAGGCTGGTCTCAAACTCCTAGCTTCATAGCTTCAAACGATCCTCTTGCCTCAGCCTCCCAAATCATGCTGGGATTACAGGCATAAGCCACCCCATTCAGCTATTCCCCAAAACATTTAACTAAAACATTCAGAACCACTGTGCTTGCCTTATCCCCATTGTTTTCTGAGCATATTTTCAGTCCAATTGGAACCCATTTATTATATAGTTTATTCTTACATACTGATATTTCTCAAATGTTGTCAACTCCTATAAGAAATACAGTACATGTTTTAAATGATAACATTAATGAGAGCTATGGTTTCTGTGTGTCTATTTAGATAAGATGGGTCTAGTTTCATGTTGAAGACACGTGTAATCAGATATGACATGAACATAGCCCATTCTGAATGCTCCATTGAGGCCCTTTGAAAAATTCAGGACCGTAGTGGCCGGTGTTTGGGTCTTTGCCTGGGATTGGCTGTGCATTTGGTTTATGGCAGGGGATAAAGTAAAGATCAATGAGTGCATCTAGATAAGTATTTGGGTTAGCTCTTGTTTAGAATTAGCACATTCTAAAGACTGGGGCAGAAGTATCATTGTAAGGATGATTTCAGGGTGACAAACAGCCTGTTGCACAGCAAGATGTCAAGTAGAAGTGGACACGGCCAGGACCAGGGCACAGCAAGTGAGTCCCTCTCCCTGAAAATAAAATATAAACAGTAATAATTTTAAAAAGACAGAACCACTATTACTGGCTTCTTCCCTTCTGCCCCAGACTGTTACGGTACTACTGATCCTGGCTTTATTTAAAAGTTTGGGTTTTTTGTCCATCGTGGATTTTTTTTTCTTAATTTTGATTTTTGTAATAAAAGTATTATTCATCTTCATCTGGATTACTGAAGTTGGTTTGTTTGTTTGTTTGTTTGGTGCCTTCTTACGCTTTGTACTTGAGACAGGTGTTCCATTTTCTTCACCTAAGACCTGGTCCTGATGGTGAACTTTATAAATGGATGGCATAATAGCAAAGAGCAGAAAGTCAATAATACATGTGTTTTATGGGAAAGTAATTCAAACCACACTTTTAAATGTGTGGTGCTAAGGGGTCCAGGAAAATTATTACAGCTTGTGTCCTAAATACAGTCTGGTCCACTGTGCTGCCGTAACGAAAAGAACTAAAATTTCCTCAGATTACAGAAAAAAATAGAAAGACATATAAGAAAAGCAGTGATTTGAACCAAGGGACAGGAATAGTTGTTCCCAGAGATTAGATTAAAACTGTTAGCTTCGTGCATGAGAATGCCTAAGCATAGCACTTATTCTGGGATAAGAGTTCTGGGGAGAGGTGCATCAGCAAGTTTTAGCCAGTACCTTGGTGATTATGAATCAGGTAGTCCTCAGGCCACAGTTTGGTAAACACCGTCCAGGAATTACCATGATGATCTTTACCGAATCTCTACCAAAGGGGAGGAATCCTTGAAGATTAAAGAGAGAGCTTTTGAGTAGGGGATGCCAGACCGAAAAAGAAAAAAAAAAAGAGCACATACTGTGTGATTCCATTTCTATTCCTATCCTAGAAAATGCAATCTAATCTGTAGTGACAGAAAGTAGATCACTGGTTGCCTAGAGAAGAGGATGAAGGGATGGGATGGATCATAAAGGGACCTAAGGAAACTTTGAAGTGGTGGAAATGTTTGTTACTTTGATTGTGACAGTGTTTTCAGGGGAAGTACATATGTTAAAATGAATCAAATTAAACAAAAAATATGCAAATTTTGTATGTTTCCATTGTATATCAATCCAATGTTTTAAGGAGAGAAATGTCTTTGTGGACAAAGTAGTCTATGATATGTGAGGGAAAGTTTGCATGTTAGACTACATATTTTAGTTACTTATGGAACTTTAAGTTAGTTCTCATTAAGAACATAAATCATTTATGTGAATTTAGGGGAAAATAAGTGACCAGACCTTTAATAGCTGAGTATGATAAATGAGATATTTATAGAATCTCAAAGCTAATAATGGGACACTGTCAGACTGCCACACAAAATTATGTTGGCACTTGTTTCTAGAGATAGAACCCCCTCGGCGCAGTGGATCATAACCTGACCAAGTGGCCCGTTTCTTTGGCTGCGGTTATGTTTGTGTCTTGTTCTAAGGAGATGCATTTCACCAGATACCAAAGATAGCCAAATAGAGAACGCCAAGTGCTGGGAAAGTTTTGTGTTTCTCCATCAAATAGTAACAATTTTGTCTTTTGTAGCTGGTTCGCTCTGGAACCTGAGAATCTGGGAGTTACCCACATGACCTTCATTTTGTACCCAGTAGACTCAGTTATAATACTATGAGTATTACTGATCTTGATCCTGGCTTTATTTAAAATGTTGGGGTTTTGTCTATAATGGATTTTCTTTCTTAATTTTGATTTTTTTTCAAAAGATACTGGTGTCTCCTAACTCTTTGTACTTGAGGGAGGTGCTTTATTTTCTTCACCCAAGACCTGGCCCTGATGGTGGGAACTGGATGCAGATTTGAGTGATAGGGTGTGTCCTCTCACTTGGGTAGGTAGCTACGTCATGGGAGGGAGAGTGGACTCTTGTTTGTTTCTCTGGGTGGAGTCCTATCCTGCCTTTCCAGCCTCAATTCTTGTTCCAGACATAACAGAATATTTATAGTAGCCCCTAGGTCCACAGATGTCCATTATGGCTGCTTAGAAATTAGGACCCCACCCCAACTATTCTTAAGTAGTGATTGCACTACTCAACATTCTAAGAATTAGAACAAATGTCATGTGCTCCCAGTTCTCTCTACTACTCTCTTCCCATCCTCTCTGTTACCTTCAGAATCCAGGTAAAGGGTCTTTCCTTGATGTTCCCATAGAGCACCTTTGCAAATCTCTTTTGTAGTAGTGTTGAATTGTGTGGAAATTGGCTTCTTAGTTTTCTTGCATTCCCCTTATTTTATTATTCCTAGTATCTTTAGGACAGAGATCGTGTCTTTCTGCTCTATATCCCAGTGCCTGGGCCTACTACTTATTAGGAGCTTGATAAATGATTGTTGAATGAATCTATTGCTAGATCTCATACATACCAGAATGTTCTAAGGCATTGACAAGGAAATAGTCTTATAACAAACTCCAAATTGTATTATGAGGTTGAAAATTATATGTGCACTTTTATAGTAAGAATAACAAATGATGGACAAACCTGAGGTGATGAAGATGAGACACACAGATGCTTGGCCCCTCTTTAGTGAATTAGCAACTGGTAAGACAAGCTGTAAAGCCAGAAGGAAAAGACCAGTGCATTTGGCCACACCCTCAAAGCCTCCCTTGTTTCCCCCAAGTTTTTGAGTTTGCAAAAATTTTTTTGTAATGCTTTGTTTGAATGGCTTTTTTTCCTTTTTTTTTGAGTCAGAGTCTCATTCTGTCACCCAAGCTGGAATGCAGTGTCATGATCATGGCTCATCACAGCCTCAACCCTCTGGGCTCAGATGATACTCCTGCCTCAGCCTCTCAAGAAGCTGGAACAACAGGCGTGTGCCACCGCACCCTGCTCATTTTTAACTTTTTTTTGTAGAGACGAGGTCTTACTATGTTGCCTAGGTGGTTTCAAATTTCTAGGCATAAGCAGTCCTCTCACCTCGGCCTCCCAAAGTGCTGGGATTACAGGCATGAGCCACCGCACCCAGCTGAATGGGTAGTCTTAAACAGAGAATTACTTGTATTAATAACATTGCCTTTCCAATTATAGGTTGTTTCTCCTCTGGGTATCATTTCCAAGGTCCTTATAAGAATAATTTTTGATGATAACTATATATATTAATTTATTTGCCTAAAGATGAAAGCAGTAAGCAGAACAATTAAAGGTGGATTATTACTGTTATGTGCTTCATTCAAAACAAAAATACATTACACTTAAATGTATACAAATAATTCAAAAAATTAACTCTGTATTGGAGATTTATGGGTTCTATGCTAAGGTACTCAAGCATGGGATTGCATGGAATCCAAATCATCTGGCACACAGAAAAGATACCTGTTACCTTGCTCTGTGCCACCCTCGCCTGCTGTCCCACACTGTCCTTCCTGCTCTGAACTGGTACATCTTGTATTGTCACCAGAAGAAAAAACAGCACAAGAGCTGGGATTCCTGTGCCTGACCCATCCCTGTACCCAGGATGAAATTGTCCTTGGAAAGCAGGAGTGCCAATTGAGATAACAAAAGGCCTTGATTGATGATGCCTGGGGCCCACCATGTGCCAGGGAAGGATGTTGGCTTCTGCCCAAACACAGGTCATGTGGCTAGGTTCTTTGTGGCTCAGCCCAGAAAAGCATTGATGGGCCTAGGAGAGGCCACTGGAGTATGAAGAATGAGGACACTGTAATGGGCAAAGAGGATAAGGATCATATGCATCATTCAGGGCATTCACGGCTTGTGTTCCTCCTTCCTTTTGCATTTTTTGTATCACTACTTAATAACAGCAAGGTTGACAAGTTGGGTCAAATATAGCTAAGTGTGTTGACTTGTCATCATGGAAGAAGAGAAGACATCAGTTTGTGATGTTGTTATATTGGAACTTTCTGATGAAGAACGACATTCCAGCCCATACAGTTTGTACTTTTTAAATTAGGTGGTAAAAAGACACCTTTGGTATCCTCAGTGGATAATTCTATTACTTATCTTCCAGCAATTCTGTTTCAATAAAGGACACAATTGGTAGTCCAAAAGGAAAAGATCCCTTGATGGAAGTGTTTCACCATTCTTATTAGCTTCAACCTGTAAGATACATCCTTGGTGATTTTTGAGCCCATAATGATCTGCCTGACAGTAATTGGTACTTTATGGTTTATAGAACACTTTCGCAGATATTTTTCTTAGTGAATCTCGATAAGTTGAATCCTACCAGTAACTTTCAACATTGGCCATGATTGGATTTCCAAAATTATCCTGCCACTTTATTCTTCCCGCCAATGACTCTGTCCCCAACCTAGAGAGTATCATCAGAGGGACAAAGCTCTGAATTGTAGAAAGATAAAGCACATTAGTAAATTCTCTTTGAAACTGATCACCTTGGCTATTTTTTTAGTTCTTTTTGTTTGTTTTCTTTGTGTGTTTTGAAAAGCAAAATGGTCTGTGAAATAGAGGGCTTTTTAAAACCTTGATTCTGTTGTAACTTACCTAGAATTAATCCTAAAAATAGCTTGTCAATTTCACATTTTCTTTGCTTCTGGGGATAGTCTAATTTCTGGAAAAAATTATTAATTTGCTGTTATTCAGGTGTTATGAAAGTATTCAATTAGATGGATAAATTGATTTTTTTAGAGAAATTCAAATAACTTAAAATACATGTATTAACCAGTTAATCTCTGCTATAGATACCAGAGACATTTTGTGGCAGTCTTTCAGCAATAACAGCCTAAAGAAATATGCTGGCTCACATTTTGTTTTCATTCTTTATTGAATCTCCAACTGATCCCCTACTGACTTATTTTAAGCCTAAATTCATCTGTTTTTTTAGACTTTGAGTCTACAGACATATTTATATCTGTAACCTTTACCTTCCGATATCTATAAGGTCTTTTTTGTTTAATAAACATTAATTGAGGGCCTCTTTTGTTACAAATACTGTATTGTGCACAATGTGAGATAAACGAATAGAAACAAGACAAAATTCCTGAAAATGACCTCATAGTTTAATGGGCAAGATGGCAACATAAATAATTACAATTCAGTGCTAACAGTGCTGAACTAAAGGTGTCAGTTCCAGGAACAGGAAAGAAAGAATAGCTCAGACCAAAAGCTCTAGCATAATTCTTTTTATTTTATGTTACTTTATTTTACATTTGAGGGGTATGCATGTAGGTTTGTTACATAGGTCTGTTGTTTGATGTGAGGTTTGGGCACCTATTGAGTCTGCCCCCCCCCAAGTGGTGAGCATGGTACCCCATGGGTGGTCTTTCAACCTCTATCTTCCTTCTTCCCTGCCCCCTTTATAGTAGTCCCTAATATCTGTTGCTGCCATCCTTACCAAGCATCATTCTTGACTCCTCTGAGTCATGTCCCATGTCTGGTCCTCAGAAAATCCTGAGGCTCTACCTTCAACATGTATATATATAGAATGTGGCCACTTGCCACCTGTACAATGCTCCTTCCAGGCCAGGCATAGTCACCAACATCTCTCTTGGGATTTTCACCTCCTAACCAGTCCCCTGCTTCTTTCTGCTTTTCCCTCTATCCCCTGACACTCCCCACCTTTCCCTTTTCTCTGCTGCCAGTTTAGTCAGTTCTCATTATAGCAGTGGCATGATTCTGTTAAAACATAAATTATATCATGACATTCTGTTCAAAAACTTATGCTTCTGCTGTTTTCTCCCTCACCATTCTACTCCAGCAACATGGCATTCCAGGCATGCTCCTACCTCTGGGTCTTTGCACGAGCCGTTTCCTCCTCTGCAGTGTTCTTCCCCCAGATACTGGCATATCGGCTCCCTCTCTTTTGTCAGGGAGTTACTGAAATGTTGCCTTCTCAGTGAAGGCTTCCCTGGCCACCTCATTTTCAACAGCAACTTCTAACCTCCCATATTTCCATCCCTTTTTCTGCTTTATTTCCTGATTAGCACTTATTACTTACTACCTAGCATACTACCTATTTTACGTATTTGTCTCCTTTATTATCTCTGCTCTCCAGTAGAATATACGACAAGGACAAGCATGACAGTGACAGCGGTTTGTGTCTTTTACTAATTGTTCTATACCCAACGTCTAGAAGAGGGTCTGGTACACAGTAGGTTATCAATTACTATTTCTAGAAGAAATAATTAGATGGCTGCATATTGATATCCGACAAGTCACTTGACAAATCCTTTACCAGTTTGAAGAGGATTGCCAGGAGGCCTAGGTAGAGTCCCTTTGTCATTGTGGCCTTGTGATCTTGCTGGTTGACACAGTTTGTTCTCAGAAGTGTCAGGAAGATTAACCCCAGATACCTCCCACCTGGCATTCTAGCTGACGCTCAGGTTTTCTTATATCTACAACTAGTTTTTCCCTCAGGAAAAAACATTAAAAGTATAGGAAGGAAGTTTCTCAGTAATTTCACTTCAGGGAATGCCAACGGGGATTGAGAAGGAGGAGTGGAGTTGGGAGGAAATTTATTGCCACAATTTCACCTTCCCCTGTTAAGCAAGCCTTCTTTATGGCAGTGCCTTCTGAGTACATTGACCAGGAGTTAATGAGGTTGTTTAAGCTACCTCTTTTAATAAATTAATTGTGCTTCGCCCAATTTCACATGCACCTCAACTTCTGAGGTGTGAGTTGCACTGAAGGGAGCGTTGCTTGCCAAGTGTAGAAAATGGGATAGCGAGTGAAAAATAGCCAGATTCCATTGGATGATAACCCACAATCTTCCTTGGTAACGCCATTGCCCCCTGTACTATTTGTACTATGATGGTACTACTTTAAGACTCAAGTGGCCGGGCTCGGTGGCTCAGCCTGTAATCCCGTGCCTTGGGAGGCCAAGGTGAGTGGATTGCCTGAGCCTGCGGGTTCGAGACCCGCCTGGGCAACTTGGCGAGACCTCATCTCTACAATAAACCAAAAATTAGCCGGACGTGGTAGCGCACGCCCGTAGTTCCAGCTACTTGGAAGGCTGAGGCGGAAGGATCGCCGGAGCCCAGCTGGTCGAGGCTGTGGAGGCCAGGAGCGGCCACTGCACTCCAGTCTGGGCAACAGAGTGAGACTCCAACTCAAAAAAAAAAAAAAGACCCAAGTATGCTCTGTCTTAGGGGTTTGGTGGCATTGGTGGGATGTCAATGCAGCTTTCCTGCACTCAAGAGCCTGCATTGCTTTGGCCCCTATTTTCAGAGGGGGCCAAATGTTGCTTCCTACTAAACATGCAGTTACGGGCTTGGAAAAAATAGTTGCGCATGCTAATCACTCCCAAATCTGGATATATTTCAGGATGTTTTGACAGTTTTCCCCACATAACATCTGTACTTAAGAAGCCTCACGCTATTGGTAAAGTATTGACTTGATTTCTCTGCTCACATCCAGGGCACTGCATGGTTCTGCCCAGCTCTCCCCAGATCCCCCGCCAGGCGCTCCCCTGCAGGCCTCTCCATCCTCCATGAGTATGAGCTTACACAGCCATTCATCTCCTGGTGGTTATGTGCACCATCACTGACAACTCCGCCCGCATCTTCATACACACTGGGCTGCTCCCCTACTAAAATTGTCCAAAGCCACGTGTTACACATTCCTTTTCTCTGCCATGCTCCCAGCTGTTTTGTGCTGTTTTGATCTGTCTGTTTGCATAGCACTGTCAGACTATATGCATGAAAGGTGTGTTGTCAGCCTGAATGAGTTTGAAAATGTTTCTGTAAAGAGCCTACCTCGGTTTATCAGTAGGGAGAAGGAAGCTCAAAACCCCAGAGGAGGTTAGGGACTACTACTTGAATCTTTGCCAGCAGGGAACTTGTGCACATTGACAAAGAAAAGAAGAAGCCCATTAAAATGTGGCATGATGTCTACTGCTATAAAGAATATAGGAGTCTCTCCTAAAAAATAAATAATCAGTGATGACACATAAAGAGGTGGGATCCTACCATAGAACAAAAGAATTTATACACATGTATGTTAAAAGGAGATTCTTCCAAGCAGAACTCAGGTAAATGTAACTATTAGCTTATTCTTGGTCATCAAGTGTTAGGATAGCCAGAGACCCAGCCACACTAGAGAATGGCATTTGGCTGTCCCACTCACAACTTTTCAGAGGACTGGATGGAATCTGCTGTCCTTTGTATTTCCCATAAAGTTGACCTGGTCTGATACTTTTGGATAACGATAACGGATAATTTCAGAGTTATTTTTTCACTTAATCAGATAAGGAAACGCAAGGTCCACAGCTCCCAGCTGGAAAATAGTGGCAAAGTAGGTGGGACTAGAGAAGAAATGACAAAGTAAAGACAAAGAACACTTGTGTGATAGGAAAAAACTTGGAAAATTCATCCCTAACTATGAAAGTGTGTTACTGATTATCTGCTTTTTTTCAACTACTTCTTCAAGGGATGAATTTGATATTTCAGATTGGAGAAAGAGTTTAGCTTCTGGTCTGATCTTTTCCCACCAACTCTGCTATATTTGACTGTAGACATTATAAAGACAGGCTTTGAGAACATGTGTGGTATTTGCTGTTCAGAGTCTAGCTCAGGCCAAGATATGTGGGTAAGATGCACTTTTTTCAGATTTTTTTTCTTTAATCCTCCAACAAAGATTGGTCCCAATTTTGTAGGCGCTCCTTATGTTATCCAGATATCCTTGCCAATCTTTCACATGCTATCTTTGGCCAGTGTTCTCCTTGAAAGATAACTGAAAAATATGCTTTTTTGTTTGTTTAATAACTGAAGTAAAACCGATTCAACTGAGGTTGGCTTTATCAGCTGAAGCATTTTTGGATGACTTGGTCTCTCTCGGATTCACTCCCACTCCCCTGTGAAACCAGATTCCCAGTTGTTTCAATGTGTCCATTTATTTTGGATTGTTTTTTACTTAACTAATCAAAACATTATCTCCTGGACATTATTTGATGTGTTAGTACCCAAGTGAAACTCTTATACTGATATTTTCCCCTAAGGAACAAGAAATCATATTTTTCCCTAATAAATAAACATTCCACAGCCAAGCAACTAAGACCATAACCCTTTAGTCCTTTGTAATTCTGGCTTTCTCTAATAAAGCTGTTTAGCCCATTCAAAAAACTTTTTTTTTTTTGACGTCTTGCTCTGTTGCCTAGACTGGAGTGCAGTGGCACAATCACAGCTCACCACAGCTTCGACCTGCTGGGCTCAGACAGTCCTTCTAGTTCAGCCTCTGGAGCTGGGACTACAGTGTGCACTACCACATCCAGCTAATTTTTTTTTTTTTTTGCAGAGATGATATCTTATTATGTTGCCTAGGCTGGTCTTGACTCCTGAGCTCAGGCAGTCCTATGGCCTAAGCCTCCCAAAGTACTGGAATTACAGGCGGAACCACTGAACTCAGTCAAAAAAAGAAAAATTTAATAAAAAAATAAATACAATAAATATCCCAAACGTCTTCCTATCCCGTCTCAATATTCAAGTTCTGGAGTTTAGAGTCTTGTCTACCCTGCACTTTGCCCCCACATTCTCAAATTCTAATATGCTTTACTCCACAGAGCTGTGGGACTCCATCTAAATCCTGTTCGATTCTTTTTACAGCTGAAATAGAACCCCCGAGGTCGTTTCTAGACTAACCCTACTGCCTAATATGTGAGAATGTCCTCATCGCACTCACCACTCCCAATTATTTTTAAACTCACTCTTCAAAGTAAAAAAATGTAACAGAGCCATAGAAGTAGAAATGCCAGAACTTGCCTTTTTCTTTTTATCTTTAATAGGAATGGCATTTTTAAACACAAGCTTATGTCAGACATTAAACAGTCTCCACACGGGAATGAATGTTTTGATTAAAAGTTATTTAATATCTCTAGTTCCTTGGAATTCTGCCGAAAGCTGAAGATATTCTTAGCTGCAGGTCTTGTGCCTTCTTTGACTAGACTTTTTTTTTTTTAACAAAAGACTCAAAATCTAGAGGAAATAAATAGCATTCTCAAAATAGTTGATTGTATACATGTTTGTATCACAGAGGATACTGATGTGTTGAGAATTAGGAATTAGAAAAGAACGTTGCCATACACATGTGGCAAAACTACTGCTCTGTCCCTGCACCCATTGATTTTCAATGCTCAACCTTTTCATTAAAATTGGGTTTGGAGGACTAAATTCATACAGCAGACCTTAAGAAAAGAGTTCTGTATAATCAGTACATGAAGTTTCTTTAATTTGCATTTTTGTATTTAAATCAACAAGGGTTAAACAAAAGATATTTAGGCTAATTGATACTTAAAATATGATCTTATTTTTTAACTGCTTTTAATATAAAATAATGGGGACAGATTCTCATAGCACCTAAATGTGAATACAAAAGAAAAAAGAAGGCCTTTATTCCAAGATACAAATAGAATTTTGACTCAGTAAGTGGTTTTATCTTTAGAGGTAAGTATTGCTCTCAGTGCAACCTCTTTTCTTTGTCATCATTTTTGAAGCAAAATATTTACAGAACACTGAATTACGTTTTTAGCTTTCCAATGGCATTTCATGCATTTAGATATCGATGTGACATAGTTAGAAATTGGGCCCTCAGGACCTGTATCGTATGATGGCATTGTGCTACTATCATCACAAGATTGCATTTTTTCCAGCCCTCAAGGTCCTGTCTGTGCTTGTTTACAGGTCATCTGAATGGTAACTAGTGTGTGTTCAATGGCATGAGTGTTATCACAGTAACCTTGGCAACCAAGCTAGCTCTGATTTCAAACCCTCACATGCTGTATCATAAAATTAGAGAACAGAATTGACATTTAGCTACATGTCTGTCATATAAATTAAGCTCTGAGAATGATTTTCTTTAGAGCCATGTGTCTTAATATGGAAATAGAATGCACCACTTAGAACAATTTTAGATATATACATACTAAAACACATTTGGGTGCTAGATATATTTCCTCCGTTCTTTATGATATTGAATCTCAGATATTGTCATACTATTCTCACTGTGCCAAAATTCATGGTGGCTTTATTTTATGATTGGGACGAAGCTTATAGCAGAACTTCATCAGATACCGATATAAATAGGACTATGAATAATAGAAAACTCAGCCTGTAAAAAATGTAAAATTCAAAGCATTCTTGGCATTACCGAATACTGTTATTTATGCTGATTGGAAGTAAGACAGAGCACAGAATATTCCACTAACTAAATCAGAATCCTGAAGACAAGACATGCTTCCCTTTCATTTATATATTTATGCATGTTTTCACTCATAGTATTCCAGCATCCAAGAATCTTTGAACATATATTTATTTCAAGGAGATACCAAACATTGAGATTAATACATTCATCTGCTTTGAGTCCTAAGTCCTCTTTGATAATTTAAAATATTTTTAATCTGAGGACTTTCCCCTCTGTTTGCTGTGGTCTGATGCAGCTTCTCTTGGATATAAATTTAAAGACTCAACTTGTGAATTACATTTAATGTAAGCACCCTGCAGTGTTCTGCATTGCAAATGATTATTTTTAGAAATTTTATGGTTGCCTACTATATTTGTTTGTCTTCATTGATATGTAGGGGGAAAAACTCATTAATGATTTAAAAAGAAGGTGTTTTGATTCATCGACTTGATTCTTCTCATTACATAAACAATAAAGGCAATAAATTATCATCTAATAAAATTTTAAGAGCTTATTTCTGTATTCAGCTGCAAGTTAGTCCTGAATCCTTGGGCATACTTTTCCCATTCTTTTTATCTTTCTACCTTAATATTTTGAAAGTCATCATTCAGCATAACTTAACCTAGAACGATGATTTATAACTTCTATTAAAGATACCATTTAGCAGCTATCTGTCAAACACCATAATTGAACAACCATTTTTAAAAACAGTTCTTTGACGTCTAGAATGGTAAGTTATTATGTCTAAATGGAAGACCCTTATGTCAAAATTTATTATAAAACCATTTTTCTTTTCCCCATATACCTGCTATGTGTCTCACAGAGCATTTGAAGAATCTGCTTCCAATATTTTCTCATCTTACTAGCCATCAATCTAATTCTCGCCTAGCTGTATGTTAAATACTCCCTTCTTGCCTTACCTAGTAAAGAGTCCAAATTTCTGCAAATTCAGGATTTTTCTTTTCGGAAACAGATAAGTGGTTGTGCTGTCTCCATGTGTGCCTAAGTGAGAAGAAGGGAGAAAGCCTTCTGTGTATTTGCTGACCCTGTGCAGCAAATACTTGTTACATTCTCAGTAATGTTTAAACTGTTTGCTTTATCTCATTGGGATGAGTCATCTTCACCTTTATGTTGTTTCAACTGGTAAAAGGTAGTTGTTTATTCTTTTCTTTTATCTTGAAACTATTTCTTGTGATGAAAAGAAATAGTTCAGCATGTTGTGGCTCCAGGATTGAGTCAAGTTTGGGTAGCCATCTCCTCTGTAAAATAACTCATTGGAAACTTTTCAGTGCATCAGCATTCTGCAGTGCGATCTGGACATGAACTGTTAGACTGTGTTGGTGCTGGAATGTGGGGGCTTATCAGGCTGTTTGCATGACTCCAAGATGTGTTTTAATATATAGTCTTTTTTATTTCTAATTGTGACATGATATGGCATTAGATGGGTGGGACAGGGAGGAACCATAATAGTAAAAGAAAAAGCTAAAAAGGCAATACAAGTTTCTTTTGTGATTTCCTTTTAGGTCCGATGTTGTGGTCCTCTGTTTTTCGATCGCTAATCCCAATTCCCTAAATCATGTGAAAACCATGTGGTATCAAGAAATCAAGCACTTTTGCCCTCGAACACCCGTTGTCCTCGTTGGGTGCCAGCTCGATCTTCGCTATGCTGATCTGGAAGCTGTTAATCGCGCTAGGCGCCCGTTAGCAAGGTAAGCCAAGGGACTTGGTGTCTCCTTGCACTGGCCAAATTAAAATTTAGAGCTAACAGGTGTCTCAGTAGCCTGGTGTTTTGCTCTTCAGTGGTTGTAGAATCCTATCAAGTAGCCAGAGGCTTTAAGGCAGCCCCTGAATCATGAGGAAGGTGTCTTGGGCCCTTCACACGCCCCATCTGATGTCAGAACTCATTTCTGTCAAAAATGGTTGGCCAGCACTTGAAGTACATGCTCTAATTATGAAGCGGTGTGTATAAAAGTGCTTGGAAACTTGTAAAGTATTAGACAAAATGTTAAGTACCTTGAAATTATAGTTATTATAGTAAACAATCACTCACGAGGCGTCTTGGCCCCAGGGAACATCAGATTCATACAGATACCTATGTCCAAGTGTTTTTAATCTTTCTCATATGACACAGTACAACCTCTGAAAGTATTTCATTCCCAACATGATAGTGTCCACTTTTTAAAAAATCATGTAGATCTCTAGTTGCAAAACAAACAAATACTGCTTTCTCAATGTCTCTACTGGTTATATTTCAAAAGTGTCACAAATGTAAAGTATAACCTGAAGGAGGACTTATTCCACTGTGCATAAAATGTGAATGTTAGAAGGTTGAGGCTATGGTGAGCCATGATCATGCCACTGCATTCCAGCCTGGGCAACAGAGTGAGACCCCCAACTCGATAGATAGATAGATAGATAGATAAAATGTAAATATTGATTTGGGGAAAAAATACATATTTAAAATCATGTGCTTCCCTCAAGTCTCCTTTATAAAAAGCAAATATTTTCTTTTTTTTATATAGACATTTTTGCTGGAGCGCATAGCTTTTCAAGAAATTCTGATGTTAGACCAGGCACAGTGGCTCACACCTGTAATCTCAGCAATTTGGGAGGCCAAGGCTAGAGGATTACTTAAGCCCAGAAGTTTGATTGAGACCAGCCTGGGGAACATAGTGAGACCTCATCTCTACAAAAAATAAAAAATGGCATGCACCTCTAGTCCCAGCTTATTCAGGAGGCTGAGGCAGAAAAATCACCTGAACCCAAGTGAAAGAGGTTGTGGTGAGCCATGATCCTGCCGCTGCACTCCATCCTGGGTGACAGAGTGAGACCCCTGCCTCAAACAAACAAAAAAAAAAATCTCATGACTTTCCTCTAATAGTCTTCTTACAAAATTTTATGTGGATACTCTTTTTATACTTTCACGGTAAAAGCAATTGGTACTTTCCTTAGAAAATGTCTGATGTTCTATGTATGTTGTGCATAACATTTCTAAAAAACATTTTATGTTTAGTTTTCACAATCCTATTCTTAAATGCATGAACTAGGACTTGAGTTATTAGGAGTTACATAGAGGGAAAAAAGACTCACAGTGAATGAGAGCATGCCCTGGCCACAGGAACTTTCCCCAGACCTTGGAATTAGGTTAAAATGATAGGCTTCACAACCATGGATGTGTGAAGGACTGCAGGGGAGGTGCAGAGGACAGTGAAGGGCCCAGCCCCATGTGTAGAGCAATTCTAGGAAGATTTCATGAAGGAGTTGGTATTGGCTGGTAAATTTCACATTAGTTCTGGGAACAAAGGACCCAAAACCTGCAGGGGTAAACCTTGAGGTTAAACCTTCTTCCCTGCACTTTTCTTCCACCTTTTCCAACACCCTATAATTTGTCCTTTTTTCCATCCAAATCTGCGATTCCAAATTCTATTGGGTATCATCTTTTTTCTCCTAAGACCAGTGCCTGACATACACATTACCTTAGGTGTTAGAAGGCCAAGTAGTTCTTTAAGGAGATCAAGTCCTAAGAGTATATCTCAGAATCAAGTACATGTTTGTGTAGAGTGTAACAACAAAGCACATCTTGCCCATGTTCTGGAATTTGCTTGTTCCTTTTCCATGGTTATGCCATAAGCACAGTACTATATTGCTTTATACTATTTCCACAGATCTGGCTTCCCTGGGTTCAATTAGATAGTAAATGGGCTTTGTGTGCCATTTGTGATGTGGGCTTGATTCTATGGGCTTGGTGGATCAGAGGAAACTAAAGCAGAATTGTCAACAAGTTGTGTTGTGCTATATAAGGACTTTTCTTGCAACATTGAAGGCTGTGGACGAAAATATGGGGATTGTGAAGAAACACTAGCTAAGGAGCTAATGCACCAGTCCAAGAAAAAGATGATGAGGGCCTGATGAAGGGAGAGAAAGAAAAGAGAAGGGGAAATATAGAAAAAAGGATTCATAAATCCAATGGAGGACACTTAATGAGCTAAAGAATGAACACTATTTAACTAGGAGTGGGAAAGTCTAGACTCTAATTGCTCAGTAGAATGTCTCTCAGCAACTTGCAAACATAACCTCAGACAAATCCTTTAAACTGTCTGCCTCAATTTCCCCAGAATGTAGAACAAAAATAATATCTCATAAGATTATTGAGAGACTCAAATGAAAAAGTATACAGATGCATTTTAAAGTTATAAAGCAAAATGTGATGTATGATAAGTGACGATGGCTGTTGATGAAGATGGAAGTGATAATGATAATAACAGCTAACATTTATCAGGTGCTTACTGTGTACCAAAAAGTGTGCTCAACATATTATCTCATTTAAACCTTTCAATGGTCCTTTAAGATAAAGGTACTCATTATTATTATTCCTGTTTCATAGATGGGAAAACCAAGGTTTAATGAAGTTAAATAACTTGCCCAAGATCAAATAGCTAGTAAAGGACTGATACTTCAATGACTGTGCTTTTTTTTTAAAGAAGTAAATCTGTCCCTGTTTACAGTTGACATGGTTATATAAATGAAAATTTCTAAGGAATCCACAAAAAAGCTATCACAACTGATATATTAATTTAGCAAAATCATAGGATAAAAGGTCAGTACATTAAAAAATCAATTATATTTTTTATGCACAAAAAAAGGACAATTGGAAAATAAAATTTAAGAAACAATACCATTTATAGTACCATACAAACATGAAATATTTATGGATAAGTTTCACAAATTGTTTGTAAAATCTGTGTGCTGAAACGATAAAATATTTGAAAGTGGTTTTTTTTTTTCTGTAATCATGACTCCTTTATATTTGAAAGACTTGAGGGTGGCATTCATAGTAAAAGCCTGAATAGGATTTTAAATGTGTCATTCAATTGACTTAGATAGACCCTGGTGACTATTTTATTTTTTCTAAAATAAGGCTGATTATAACTTTTAAAATATTCTATTTCAGGCCCATAAAGAGAGGGGATATTTTGCCCCCAGAAAAAGGCCGAGAGGTAGCAAAGGAGCTTGGCATACCGTACTATGAAACAAGCGTATTTGACCAGTTTGGAATCAAAGATGTGTTTGACAATGCAATCCGGGCAGCACTAATTTCCCGCCGGCATCTGCAGTTCTGGAAATCCCACTTAAAGAAAGTCCAGAAACCTTTACTTCAGGCACCCTTCCTACCTCCAAAAGCCCCTCCTCCTGTCATCAAAATTCCAGAGTGTCCTTCCACAGGGACAAACGAAGCTGCCTGTTTACTGGACAATCCTCTGTGTGCCGATGTCCTGTTCATCCTTCAGGACCAGGAACACATCTTTGCACATCGAATTTACCTCGCTACCTCTTCTTCCAAGTTTTATGATCTGTTTTTAATGGAATGTGAAGAATCCCCAAATTGGGGTGAAGGAGTTTGTGAGAAAGAGAAGCAGAGCAGGGATTTCCAGGAGTGGACACCAAGTGGTGACCCAGATGAAGAAAGGGAGGAAGGCTCCCCCAGGATGCCTCAGGCCGAGCCATGCAAGTCTTCAAGCAAGAGCCTTTTGGAGACATCAGGTCTGGAAGCCGAGGCCATGGCTCCTGAGATGCAGACGTTGTCAGTCTGGAGTAAAGGGTTCGTTGGCATGCACAAGGAAATGCAAGTCAATCCCATCTCAAAGCGGGTGGGCCCAGTGACTGTGGTCAGGATGGACTCGTCTGTCCAGCCAAGCCCTTTCCGGACCCTGCTCCAGTTTCTTTATACAGGACAACTGGATGAAAAGGAGAAGGATTTGGTGGGCCTGGCTCAGATCGCAGAGATCTTAGAGATGTTTGATCTGAGGATGATGGTGGAAAACATCATGAACAAGGAAGCCTTCATGAACCAGGAGATTACAAAAGCCTTTCACGTCAGGAAAGCCAATCGGATAAAAGAATGTCTCAGCAAGGGGACGTTCTCAGGTGAGTGGGGCGCATGGCAGAGCCGTCTACACCTTTGGTTGTGTTTTAACAAACTTTAGCCAGACACAAGCAGGGGAAAGGATAACCCATAGCTAGCATTCCTAAGTGTTTATTTTTTTCCATATCCCTCTGTAAGCTACATACGTTAACCCATTTGATTCTCATCAGACTTCAGGATTAAATAGGATTCTCTCCATTTTGCAAACAGGGAAACCAATGAACAGAGAGGTTAGGTTACTTGCCCATGGTCACACAAGTAATAAACGGTAGAGTCAGGATTTGAACCCAAGCTTTTGTAGCTACCGAAACCTAAAACACCATGGTACTGCGTTGCTTCTCAAGGATAGATCATTGCTTACAATCCACGTTGCGGATCCATTCCCTGACCAATTATTTTCTTCATTAATCCTTCAGTACTCACCCTCTCAGGACTTTGGGTCCTGAGGCCACTAAAGACCCTGAAGCAATTTTGGTGACTCTCTGCTTTCCCACAAAGGATGCCTTGTCTGTTTCCATCACCTCTCCTTTTCTGTACTCAAGCTCCTTGGTCCTGTTCTTCTGTGGTTTTCTTGCTGCTCCTCTGTCTACGATAATTACGCCAAAAGCTGCCCACAACACCCTTCATAATTGATTAGCATGCGGGTAGCCTGCATCCAGTATGGATGACTGACCCATGCTGATACTATCTTACACATTTGTACTGTTTTTATTTTGAAATTGTCCTCTAGGTGGGTGTGTGGGGGTGTGGGATTGTGTATTTCATTGTTAAAAGTTGACTTCCAGACTTCTATTTATATGACTATCTCTATTTTTGTCTTTATCTTTTATAATCCCTGCCATGGCACTACATAGTAAGTGGTTACTAAGTGTGTTCATTAATTTTAAAGGTTAAGGGTAACGTTTACTCTGGTTGGACATGGTGACTCATGCCTGTAATCCTAGCACTTTGTAAGACCGAGGCAAGAAGATTGCTTGAGCCCAGGGACTCGAGACCAGCCTAGTCAACATAGCAAGACTTCATTACTACAAAAATCAAAAATTTAGCTGGTTATGGTGGCATGCAACTACTCGGGAGGCTGAGGCGGAAAGATCACCTGAGCCCAGGGTGCCGAGGCTGCAATGAGTCACGATCGTGCCACTGCCCTCCAGCCTAGGTGACAGAGTAAGACCCCAACTCAAAAAGAAAAAGTGTAATATATACTCCAAACACAGGCCATCATGGTACAGAAACAGTCTTGAAAGTTAATGAAAGGAATACTTTACAAACCTACAGTCACTTAAACAATGGACCTTAAGTAAAGTTGATTAAATTGCCCTCACCTCGCTGCAGAGACATAATAATAAATTCAGGGTGAGAACCTCAGTTAGAGTCTGTTTTTTAAAAAAAGGCCAGGCTCAGTGGCTCAGCCTGTAATCTCAGGACTTTGGGAGGTCAAGGCGAGTGGATTGCCTGAGCCCGTAGGTTCAAGACGAACCCAGGCAACTTGATGAGACCTCATCTCTACAATAAATTAAAAAAAAAAAATTAGCCAGGCATGGTAGCTTGCGGCTGTAGTTCCAGCTACTTGGAAGGCTGAGGCAGAAGGATCGCCAGAGCCCAGCAGGTCAATGCTGGAGTGGCCATGAGTGTGCCATGGCACTCCAGCCTGGGCAACAGAGTGAGACTACAACTAAAAAAAAAGAAAAAAGCTATGAAATACAATTTAGAGATAATTGGAGAAATTTGAATTTGAACTAGATTGTGGATGCTAATAGGGAATTTTTTTTTATTTTCTTAAGTGTAATCATGGTATGGTTACTTAGAAAAATGTTCTTATTTTTAGAAAATTTGTAACAAAGTTGTTAGGAGTAAAGTATCATGCTATCTTCTTTAAAAAGTCTACGCACACATATAAAAATATACATATATCCAGGCATGATGGCTCACACCTATAATCCCAGCTACTCAGAAGGCTGAGGTGGGAGAATCGCTGTAACGCAGGAGTTTGAATCCAGTCTGGGCAAAATACTGAGACCCCATCTCCAAATATATATATGCTGGGATGCCAAAAAAATATGCATTTTAAGAGACATTATCTATGTATTACTTTTAGTTCGCTGTCATCAGAAGTGTCTGGATACTGATGGTAACCACTTTGAGCACCTCTTGCAATTGCAGAAGTCAAATATGATTTGAATTCATCTTTCGTTATCAGTATATATTAAGTATTACGATTTTAATACAATTTTTTTCCTTTCTTAAAATGTGTATTTTTTGGCTATATATTATATATAATTTGATTACATTTGAGTAAAGCATCTGAAGGTTCAATTGAATACTGTTAAGTAAAATCATGTAAATTAAAAATACATATAAAGTAAATATGGCAAAATGTTAACAATGGATAAGTGAGTGATTATTGTACTATTCATTTCACTGTTCTATATGTTTGATGTTTTTCCTAATGAGGAAAAAAAAACATTTTTCTCTTTTCTGTTACTTTGTAATTCAGAGAATTTGCGCAGCAACCTTACATGTGTTTTTTTTTTTTATTTAATTTAATTTTAAAGTTGTGGAGTACAAGTCAGGATCGCATACATAATTGATTTAGGTACAGGTGAAGTTTTGGACCTCATATTGGACCTTATTTCACCTGGTTTAGAATCAGGCTCTCTTATTGATATTATGTGTACCCCCCGCTCCCCTGGCAGTGTCCCTCTACTCCCAATCCTTTTTTTATAGTATTATGATAGGTGTTCAGGGTCCACTTATGAGTGAGAACGTGTGGTACTCAGTTCTTTGTTTCTGTGGTAGATCACTGAGTATAATAGACTCTAAATCCATCCAAGTTGCTGCAAAGTTCATAATTTTGTCCTTCTTTATGACTGAGTAATATTCTGTCATGTATATGTACCACATTTTTTTTAACCAGTCCAGTTTCAATGGGCAGCATGAATTGGTTTCATGTTTTTGCTATTGTGAATACTGCTGCAATAAGTATGCATGCACAGGTATCTATTTTATAAAAATGAGTTCCTCTGGGTATATTCCCAGAAGTGGCTTGCTGGGTAGTATGGAAGGTCAATTTTTAGTTCTTTAAAAAATCGCCACACTGTTTTTCATAGAGGCTGAATTAGTTTGCACTGCCACCAGTAGTTTAGAAGTGTTCTCTTTTTTCCTCATCCTCACCAGCATCTGTTGTTTTTTGTTTTATTAATGATGTCCATTCTTACTGGACCTAGGGGGTATCTCAATGTGGTTTTGATTTGCATTTCTCTGATGATTAGTGAGGCTGAGCATTCTTTCATGTGTCTGTTGGCGGCTCATATGTCTCCTTTTGAGAAGTATCTATTCATGTTTTGCCCACTTTTTATTGGGGTTGTTTGTTTTTTTCCTTTCAGCATGTTTGAGTTCATTGTAGATCCTGGATGTTAGGCCTTTGTTGGATATGTAGTTGGCAAATATTTTTTCTCATTCTGTGGTCTGTCTCCCTGCTCTATTGATGGCTTCTTTTGCTTTGCAGAAGCTTTTCAGTTTGATGAAGTCCCACTTGTCTATCTTAATCTCTTATGGCAGAGGCATCTGGGGTTTTGGTCAGAAGTTAGTTGCCTATTTCAATTTCCATAAGGGTGTTGTCTCCTGAGTTTTTTAAGATTCTTATTGTTTGAGGTTTTACATTTAGGTATTTGATCCATTTGGAGTTAATTGTTATGTATGGTGATTCTTCAGCCAGTTTTCCCAGCACCATTTACTTAATAGGGTCTCCACTCCCAATAGTTGTTGGTGGAGGCTTTGTCGAAGATGAGTTGGTCGAGAAATTGAGGTTTTGCTTCTGGAATCTCTGTCTTGTTCCATTGGTCTATATGCCTGTTCTTGTACCAATACCAGGCTGTTTTGATTATTATAGCCTTATAATAAGCTTCAAGCCTGGGAGTGTGATACTTCCCACTTTGTTTCTTTTACTGAGGATTGTTTTGGCTATTCATGGTAATTTTTGTTTCCATATGAATTTCTGTATTGTTGTTTTCAGGTCTGAGAAAAATGATGATGGTAATTTAATGGGTATTGTGTTGAATCTGTAGATTGCTTTGAGTAGGATGGACATCTTAACAATATTGATTCTTCCAATCCATGAACAAAGGAATAATATTTTTCCACTTGTTTGTGTCTTCTTTGAGCATTGTTTTGTAGTTTTCTTTGTGAAGGCCTTTCACTTCTCTGGTTGGGAAGATGCCAAGGTATTTCATTTGTGTGTGTGTGTGTATGTGTGCGTGTGTGTGTGTGTGTGTGTGTGTGTGTGTGTCTGTTATGAATGGAATTGTACTTTTTATTTGGTTCTCTGCCTGTTTGTTGTTGGTGTATAAAAATGTGACTTTTCTTTTGCATGTTGATTTTATACCCTGAGACTTTACCAAAGTCCTTTATCAGTGCAGGAAGGTTTTTGGCTGATTCCGTTGGGTTTTCCAGGTATAGGATCATATCATTTGCAAAGAGGGAAGCTTCACTTACTCTTTTACTACTTGGGTACCCATGATCTCCTTCTCTTATCTGATTGTTCTAGCTAGGTCTTCCAACTCTTTGTTGAACAGAAGGAGTAAGAATGGGCAGCCTTGTCTTGTTTCAGTTTTCAGGGGAAATATTTTCAATTTCTGTCCATTTTGTAATATGTTGGCTGTGAGTTATCATAGGTGGCTTTTACTGTTTTGAGATATGTTCTCTCTATACCTAGGTGTTCAAGGGGTTTTATGAAGAATGGATTCTGGATTTTGTCAAAAGCCTTTTTTGCATCTAATTATAGAATCTTGTGGTTCTTGTTTTTGCATCTGTCAACTTATTTAATTATGTGTATGGTCTTGCAGATTTTAAACCATCCCTGCATTCTGGGAATGAAACCTACTTGGTCATGGTATAATTTTTGAGATATGTTGTTAGATCCAATTTGCCAGATTCTTGTTGAGAATTTTTACATCTATATTCATCAGGGATTTGACCTGTAGTCCTCTTTGTTGGATCTTTGCCCAGTTTGGATATTAGTGTGATATTAGCTTCATAGAATGATTTGGAGAGAATTCTGTCTTCCTCAATTGCCTGGAATACTTTCAGTAGAATTGGTATCAACTCCTCCTTGTATGTTTTGTAGAATTCCACAGGAAAGCCATCTGGTTCGGGGCTTTTTTTTTTTGTAGATAGTTTTCTTATGATGGAATCAATTTCCTGGGTTGTTATTGGTCTATTTAGTGTCTCTATTTCTTGTTTTAACCTTGGGAGGTTGTGTGATGTCAGAAAGTCCTCCATTTTGTTTAAGTTTTCAAATTTGTTTCCATACAGCTGTGCATAGTAATCTCTGATAGCCTTTTGTATTACTTCAGGGTCAGTTGCGACTTGATCTTGTGTGTTTCTGATAGTGTTTATTTGGGTTTTTTGTCTCTTTTTCTTGGTGAATCTGGCTAGGGATTCATCAATCTTGTTTATCCTTTCAAAGAACCAGCTTTTTGTTTCATTTTTTTTCTAATATATTTTTGTCTTCTGTGACTTCTATGTCTCATATTTGGGCTTTTACTTTGGTGATCTGAATTCTTCAGCTGAAGTTAGGGTTTTGGTGATCTTGCCTTTCCAGCTCCTTTAGGTGATTTGTTAGATTATTGACTTATGATCTTTCTGTTTTGTTGATATGTATCTATAAAGATATAAATTCCCCTCTTAGTACTGTTTTTATGGCATTCCAGGGGTTTTGGTAAGATGTGTCTTTGTTTTCATTTGTTTCAAAGAATCTTTTAATTTCTGTTTTGATTTCTGTGTTGACCCAGGAGTAGTTCAGCATTGTGCTGTTTAGTGTCCATGTCTTTGTGTGTTTGGGGGGGGGGATTTGTTGGTGGTAATATTTATTTTTATTCCACTGTTCTCTGAGAAGATGCATGGTAGTATTTTAATCTTATGTAATTTGTTTGTGCTTGATTTATGGTCTAGGTTGTAGTTGATCTTGGAGTGTGCTCCATGTGGTGATGAGTAGAATGTATATTCCATGGTTGTTGGCTGGAGTGTTCTGTAGGTATCTGTGAAGTCCATTTGGTCAAGCATCAAGTTAAGGTTCCAGATATCTTTATTGATTTTAGTGGGGTTTTAAGTTCCAGTTATGATAGTGTTAGAGTCAATATCCTTTTTAGTTTACATAGTAGTTGCTTTATAAATCCAGGTGCTCCTGTGTTGGGTGCATATATATTTAGGTTGGATATTTCTTATTGATGGATTGAAATCTTTATCATTACGTAATGTCCTTTAGTTTCTTTTTTTTAATTTTTGATAGCTTGAAGGTTGTTTTATTTGATATTAAAATGATGACTCCTGCCATTTTTGTTTTCCATTCGCCTGAAAGTTTGTTTTCCATCTTTTAAGTTTGAATCTGTAGGTGTTCTTTGTAGTGAGTTGTGTTTCCTGGAGGCAGCAAATTGTTGGGTCATATTTTTTTAAATCCAGTTTGACATTCTGTGTCTTTTCAGTGGTGCATTTAATCCATTGATATTCAGGATGATGATTGAAATGTGAGAGTTCATCCCAGTCATGAGGCTCTTATAAGACTGTTTTGTTTTCTTTTAACTTCTGGGTTGATCTATGTGTGTTTTCAATTTTGTTTTTAATGTGTTTTCAATTTTGTAGTCATGAGGTGTGTTGCGTTGATTCTGTGGTTCCCGCATTCTTGGTAAGTGCATGGTTATTCTTTTGTTCTTTCTTTTTTTCTTTCTTTTTTTTTTCTTTCTTTCTTTCTTTTTTCTTCTGTGCTTAATACCTTCTTGAGTGTCTCCTGTAGAGCTGGTCTGGAAGCAACATATTCTTTTAGGGATTGGATGTCTGGGCAGGATTTTAATTCTGCATTGCTGATGAAGTTGAGCTTGGCAGGGTAGGAAATTCTCAGTTGAAATTGTTATTTTTGAAGACTTTGAAAATTAGACTCCAGTCCCTTCTAGCTTGTAGTGTTTCTGCTGCTAAGTCTGCTGCTATTCTGATTGGTCTTCCCCAGTAGGTAGTCTGACCTTTCTCTCTCATTGCCTTTAGGATTTTTTCTTTGATATCTACTTTGTGTAGGTGAATTACTGTGTGACTAGGGGTTGCTCCTCTCTTTTGATGTTTGTGGGGTTCTCTGACTCTCTTGTATTTGGATGGTTGCATCTCTGATGAGATGGGGAAAGTTTTCTTGGATAACCTCCTGGAATACTTGTTTCAAGGTGTTCTCTGTTTCCCTTTCTTATTCTGGGATACTGATCAGGCATAAGTTCAGCCTTTTGATATAGTCACACATATCTTGCAGACTTTGTTCTTTCTTTCTGGGTTTAATTCTATGATTTCAACAGATGGGTTAATTCCGTGTTTTGTTCTTCAGGCTCTGAGATTCTTCTGCTTGGTTGATTCTGGTTTCCATGCTTGCCATCTTATTTATTTATTTCCTGGATAAAATTTTTTATGGCCAAAATCTGTTACAAGTTCTTTCACTATTGCATCTTGTCTTTCTTGAGCCTTATTCACTCTGTCCATTCATTCCTTACTCCCTGGTGTATTCTGGGACCAATCAATAGTGATTTCCATTGTTTGGGCTCTGATTTTTCGGATTGTTGCCTCTTTGGTACACTGGGAATTATCTGTGTTTTTCTGTTGATTTTTCCTCATTTGCGACAGATCTCTTTCTTTTCTCTTTAGTTTCCTTATTCAGTGTTAGTGAGTGGGACTTTTACTTCTGTTGTTTGCTCAGCCCTGATCAGGGCCTCTGAATTTTTTCTGTTTTGAAACAGGGCTGGAGATGGGAAGCTTTGCTGTTTCTTGTAGCTTTGAGAGTCAAATAAGGTGAAGGGTGGGGAGCTAGGATTCAGAAACTACTTGCAAGTTAAAGTGTTCACTGACTGGCCTCCTGAGACCCACTCCCCACCACAACTCTATGTAGCAATGCAATGGGTACATGTGTGTAGCTCCTGAGTCCAAGATAAAGTAACAGTAATGAAGAGAACAGAGGAAAGTAGAATGAACAAAAGTGACATAAAATAAACCACACAAAAACAAAAAAAAGACAGCAAGAAAACAAAAAACAAAACCAACAGAAAAGAAAACACAATAAACACTACACAAAAATATCAGGAAAACTGAAAACACACACACACACACACACACACACACACACACACACACACTACAAAAAGCAAAAGAGGAAAAGTGGGGGGGGGGGATGCAAATCAGACCCTCACACACACTAAACCAAAACAAAAGAAGAATCAATTTTTTAAAAAGAAGAACAAATAAGGAAGTGATGCAAATCTAGCCCTCATACACATATTCACTTACACACCAAACCAAAACAGAGGAAGAACAAAAAAGAATTTCTGGGCACTAACTACCCTCTTTTGGCAGATTCTGTAATTTTTCCTCTCAGCTGCTCACAGGTAAGCCTGTCTGCCATCTCCGGGGCTGCGGACTCATTCACAATCTCCCCAACATGCGACCCAGGGGAGAAGAGAGCACTGGGGGTAGGTGGGCCATCAGTCTTCCCCTCCTGGTCTCCTAAGGTCAGGGGGATCCCCTCTGGTAGAGAGGTTCGAGATTGTGACCTCCCCAGGCCCCAGTCAGGCTTATCCTAGAATAAAGTTTTCCTAGCACAGCTGCTATCCAGGTTCTACCTGTTCATCCCTTTCAGTTGTGCCCCAGCCATGTGGGTCTGATGATCAGAGGATTGCTGAGGAGGAGGAGGAGGAGATTGGGTCAGACTCACCACTGATCTCTTGGTGGGGGGTCTTCCTTGTCTTTTTTTGGTTGCACCCTGTCTCACACTGGCTCAGGGTAGGGGGTGGGGCACTTGAAACTTTGCATTCATCCTGTCCCTTTGAAGTGTGTGCTTTCAGGATATTCCCTCTGGTTCACAATCAACCCCTGAGAAGTTAACCCTCTGGTCACAAAGAGTGGGTCTGTTGTTCCATGGTGAACAAGCCGAGCACTTTTCTTTCATTTTCAAGATGGTGGTGAGGTGCTTGTTTTGTCTTCTCCAGTGTGACTCTGCCTCTGGCTCCCTAGCTGCTGACTCCCTCTGTAGCCCTTGCTGCCAGTGTCCGACCTGGTGCTGTGGTGGTTGGGCAGTCTGGCAATGGCTGTTACTCCCAGCAGCTTCTCCCAGGAAAAGGTTTGTGGATTTTAGAAAATATTGCTCAGCTCCTGCATCCTGGGAGGTGCTAGGGTCCAAGCCGAGCAGCTGCTGGCACCAGCTGCTTCACCAGGAGAGCCCTGGCCACTTGCTTCTGAGTCCCCACTCGCATGCCCACTTACAAACAGACATCAAGCATGTAAATTCGTCCATACGCTCACTCATTCACACAGAGACTCACACAGTCCGACTGGCTCCGCTGCCATCATTTTCCTCACGTGTGATTTTAAATGCTTGCTCCCTAATGAGGGAGTTGGATGTGCCAGAGTTGGGATTGACATAAAATCATTAAGTGAACACATGGAAAAGTGAGTAAGCGAGACACAGGTTGATGGATGCAGGTGGAGCTTGGTTGAAGCTCTCAGAGAAACTGGCTCACAATTGTGTTCCCTCAATCCTTTGGCAGATGTGACATTTAAATTGGATGATGGAGCCATCAGTGCCCACAAGCCGCTGCTGATCTGTAGCTGTGAGTGGATGGCCGCCATGTTTGGAGGGTCATTCGTGGAAAGCGCCAACAGTGAGGTATGTGCCTTCTGCAAAACCTTCTGGTATCTTTATGGATGTTCTTGTGCATGTGTGTTTATATAAAGTGCTCAGTTGGCCAAATAACTTCAATTCTTGACTGTTCCTCAGCAGTGTTTGAGGGTTAGGTCACCTTTTCTTAATTCTATAGTTATGAGGAGCTGTTGCTTACTGATCAGTTGTGTGTGAGTATCTGGGTGCTTTCCATGCAAGTCTGTCCTTTCATCCTCACAGCTCTCTTTAGCCATGAAGACATGGTCAGTTATACTTTTTTTTTTGAGTTGGAGTCTCACTCTGTCACCCAGACTGGAGTGCAGTGGCCGCTTCCGGCCACTGCAGCCTCGACCTGCTGGGCTCCGGCGATCCTTCCGCCTCAGCCTTCCAAGGAGCCGGAACTACAGGCGTGCGCTACCACACCCGGCTAATTTTTTGATTTACTGTAGAGATGAGGTCTCGCCAAGGTGCCCAGGCGGGTCGCGAACCGCTGCCTCAGGCATTCCACTCACCTCAGCCTCCCAAGGCGCGGGATTACAGGCTGAGCCACCGAGCCTGGCTCAGTTATACTTTTTAACAAGTGTCCCAGGCAAGGTACCATCAAAATCAAGAGCAAGAATTGGGCAGAGCTTGTCTTCCAGTGTTCAGAAAAGTGAAGAGAGCTCTTCAGTGACTCAAGTCCTGGGCTCAGCGCTGTCCCTAACCAGACAAGGGACATGAAAAAGCTACACCATTGTGCTTCAGTCTTCTCATTTACAGAATGAGGGGTATGCTAGATTGTCCCTGAGGTCACCATGAACTACAACACTCTTTAAGGCTCTGCTTCCCTGACTTCTCCGACCATGGTGAGGGAATATGGGGTTTGTTCACTTAAGGAAAATGGTAATGGAGAAAATGGTTACTCCTCTGAACACACCTCTCAAAATGCTTAGGCCCAAGGGAAGCCACTAGGTCACTTGTCAGCCACTTGCTCTACTTCCAAAAGGTATCTCAGAGAGCCTATGTCTTTATCTTTTTTGTAAGTTTTATTTTATTTTTAACTGACAATAAGTGTATATATTTATGTGGTACAGTGTGATTTGATACATGTATACATCATGGAATAATCAAATCAAACTAGTTAACCTGTCGATCACCTTAAGTATTTATCATTTCTCTGTGATGAGAATATTTAAGATCCCTCTCTTTTAGCTATTTTGAAATATACAATGCATCATTATTAACTACAGTCACCATACTGTACAATAGGACACTGGAACTTATTTCTCTTGTCTAACGATAACTTTGTACCCACTGATGAACAGCTTCCCTTTCCCCATCCATTCTTCCACCCCAGCCTCTGGAAACCACTATTCTACTCTCTAGTTCTATGAGTTCAACATTTTTCTTTTTTTGAGTCGAAGTCTCACTCTGTCTCCCCGACTGGAGTGCTGTGGCCGCTCCCGGCCACCGCAGACTCAACCTGCTGGGCTCCGGCGATCCTTCCGCCTCAGCCTTCCAAGTAGCTGGAACTACAGGCGTGCACTACCACGCCCGGCTAGTTTTTGATTTATTGTAGAGATGAGGTCTCGCCAAGTTGCCCAGGCGGGTCTCGAACCCACGGGCTCAGGCAATCCACTCACCTCAGCCTCCCAAAGCGCAGGATTACAGGCTGAACCACCGAGCCCGGCGAGTTCAACATTTTTAGATTCCACATAGAAGTGAAATTATGCAGTATTTGTGTCTCTGTGCCTGACTTTTTTCACTTTATATTATATCCTTTCAGATCATCCATATTGTCTCAAGTGACAGAATTTTCTTCTTTTTTTTAAGGTTGATGGTATTCCATTGTGTATATGTACCACATTTTCTTATCCATCCATCCACTGATGGACACTTAGTCTGATTCCATATCTTGGCTGCTGTGAATAGTGCTGCAAAGAACATGGAAGTGCGGCCTATCTTTTACAAACTCTGTTAGAAAAGAAAAAAAAATTCCATTCAAGCACTTCTAACTTTAGTCTAGGAGTGAGTAAGCCTTTTTGTCGAGTTTTGCAAGTATTTTTAACATCTTTAAAAAAAAACACACACGGAGACACCCATCAAGTTTATTGTCCTAAAGAGGCTTGTTTTGCTTATCTCAGCACCTCCTCAAACTTTTAAAAGAAATACAGAAACAATAGCTAACTTTTCAAAAGGGGCACTCACACAAGAAATCTGAGCACTCCCATTGTGACCCAGGAGTCAGATTTGCATCCTCAAGTAGGGAAACAGAATCCTAGAATCACAAGCCTGCCATGGCTGGGGCTGAGAAGGTCACTGGGCCACCCTCCTGCTTCCAGAACAAACTGCAGCTGCTCCTAAACCAACCCCAAGCAAAGGGCTGTCTGCTGTTTGGGGAAAAGACATTTGAATTCTCCGAGTGACCGCTTCGGGTGTCTAACAGCCTTTCTAAACCAGGAGGTTCTCACCTGGAACTCATCAAAGTGCAGTAAAAGGTGTTTTGGAATGTTGATACTGAGACAACTGCAGCATAGTGGAGTCTGTACAACTGAGGGGCTCAAATCACAGTTCCTCTACTTACAAGTTGTATGTCCTTGGGCAAGTGACTTAACCTTTCTGAACTCCAGTCTCTCCATCTAGAAAACACAATAATACCTGCAGTGTGGTTGTGGGGAGTAGGAGTCAATGCTTGCAAGACTCCTCTTAAGCATTGACTAAAGGGTGGCTGCCACCAGCCTTATTTTGATGCTGTTAGCGTTATTGTTAGTATTCTTTCCCCCTACTTCCAAGAAGAATTTGGGATAGCCACCGATTCATAAAACCTCATCCAGTTGGCATTTTACCAACTTTAGTAATCTCCAGAGATAAAGAGCTCCGAGGCTTGTCCCCCTTATCTGGCCAGCTCACTGAAATGCCTGCTGATAGTACAGCAGAGGGCCGGCTATTAACCGAGCAGGGGGAAGTTGATCGAGGTCAGGAACCCAGGCACAAAGGGACACTGTCAGAGCTGACCTCACGAATGCTAATCCTCTTTATCCCTTCCCAGAATGGACTGTAATCGTCTCCAGATTAAAATGTGCAGTAGAGGTGACCAAAACAAAAACTTGGCAGCAAATGTGAATGCACATGTATATGGTCGTTTAATAGCCTCTCCAGGAGGCTGCCACATGGGTGGCATACTCTGCTGAAGAGACCAGGTCACTCACCACTCACAACCATGGCTGAGCCTGATCGGCTTGTATAGCCTCAACCCCGTTCAAAAGACAAAAACCATGGAGTCAAGCAACCAAACGACTAGGCCAAAATTTCTTTAGCCGGTATCTTAAGAGTGTCTTGAGCTGTTGACACTTCCACCCTTTCCTGCCCCTTCTCTTTATTTCCAGTGTAAGCTATAACATAGTCTCAGCTTGACCTTGGGCAAGTGACTCACCCTTTCTAAACCTGTTTCCCCATCTGTAAAATGGGGATAACAAGGAAACCTTCTTCAAAGGGCAGAGAAGGCATCCGTAACGCATTGAATTTAGTTCCTAGAATGTACAGATGCTCAGTAAATGTGATTATTCTGCTAGAGTTTTCTTGTTAAGTTATTTCCGTGTAGGGTTAAAAGTCTTTGTCTCTAGAAAGCCCTAAGTTAGAAAAGCCCCCCGTTCCCTTTCTAAACTAATAAAGTGCAAGGTGGAACTAGGTGTAAGGAAGAGGCAGTGAGGCAGTGAGCTCGGTAAATGCTCCTTGACTAACTTAGGTCTGCGTTCGCACTTGGGATTTGATCTTTCCAGGTCACCTTTCACCCCACCCCCATGTAATCCAGTGTTGTTTGGCATTAATAGAGTTTATGTGCATAACCAGAAAAGAATAAAATATGCCCATGTCCATTGATTTTACATTAACTCTTTGTCGTTTAATATTCAAGAAAACATTGTATTTTACTTATATTTTTCCTCATTACTTTTAATGTAGCAGTAAGCATAATTCTCTCCCCAGAGGTACTCAGCAAGTGGTTCATTAAAAATGCATGCCCAGGTTTAGTAAGCAATACTTCGGATCTGGAATACTTTCTCATTCTCCATGAGACTCTCTCTAATTATAAGCCTAATAGTCTGAGCTAATCTTCACAATTAAAATTTTAAACCAACTAAACTGGACATTGTTTAGGGCGGTATTATATTCTTTTTTATCACTCTTTTAAAAAAAAAAAAAAAAAACTATATCCAGCAGGTAGTGTGCAAAATTTGTATTCCATTTCCTATGTAACTTTGTTTACATTATTTTTAAAGTGCTATAAAAAAGTATTTCCGTTGTTATACAGTTAATTATGTGTTGAAATTACAGAAACATGCTTAAAAAAAGGCAACCATGAGGAAAAAAAGCATGTCCTGAAAGCGTTCTTAGTCTATTCTCATTGAATGGCTATTTCTAAGGATCCCTAACATTACTTGTCAAAAGGAGCCATCACTTCAAAAAATGTTAACATCATATTCAGCAAAAAGAAAGTAGCAAGTCATGGGTGATTACAAACATGAGAACACTTCAAGGACACTGGGAGTATCGGGACAGGACTGCTCACTGGAATCTGTCATCTGCTGCTGCCAGAAATAACTCCTTTTTATTTAGGATGTCCATTTTGCTATTTGTATTTCTAACGAACATTTTTTCTTTAAGTAATGACTTAAAATACACTCTTGCCAAAAAAACGCAAAGGTAATCTGAAGATGTTCAAAACTCAGAGTCTCCATGAAAAAGAAAAAAATTTTAAACAGTATCTATTTCAAATTCCTCCTGTATGACAGAGGAGAAAACTGTGAGGGTCAGAGAAGGCCAGTTTGGTTTAATCAAAAGTAACATCGCATTTTAGTGACATATCCCTGGGCCTACCCGACTCTTGCCTTATCCCCCCAGACATCATTTTCAGAAGCAGCAGACATCACCATCTCCATGAGAATAGTGTTCCGGGAAGCTCTGGGATTAACAATTACTAACATCTTACAGCACTTAGCACTTTGTAAAATGTGGATACTTTCACTATCAAAATGGTTCAAATTTTCGAGTTTCATAACTTTAACTAACCTTCAATTTCTTAGAAAATTATACTAATCCAAACATGATTCTAAAGAAATGAACATTTTCAATGTGTTCATATACACAGAAATGAATTTGTGTGGGTATCTGTATAAGATAAATGCATGTGTATATAGACATATAGTATATAAGCTTACATACAAGTAAAACCAGTGTTAGATTCAATTGCATAATTAATTATTCACATGTAAATACAGCTGGTTGAAGGGAAGAATAACATTTCAACATCTGTGTACTGCAAGTGACCTAGCACATGCAACTGCTTATTTTATTTTATTTATTTATTTTTTTTAATTTTTGAGTTGGAGTCTCACTCTGTCGCCTAGACTGGAGTGTAGTGGCACACTCACTACCACCCCAGTGTCGACCTGCTGGGCTCAGGTAATCCTTCCACCTCAGCCTTCCAAGTAGCCAGAACTACGGGCGTGCACTACCATGCCCCGCTAATTTTTTGATTTATTATAGAGACAAGGTCTCACCAAGTTGTCCAGGCTGGTCTCGAACCCCTGGGCTCAGGCAATCCTCTTGCCTCAGCCTCCCATAGCCACCGTGCCTGGCCAGCTTCTTTATTTTAAAATAATATCAGTAATAAGGCTGGACGACATACTTTACCTGCATGCAGCCTACCTATGTAGTTAATCCTCACTTGTGCCCCTCATCTCTATAACAAAATAAATAGAGCCGTGTGTGGTGGCTCACACCAGTAACCCTAGCACTTTGGGAGGCTGGGGTGGGCAGACTGCTTGAGCCTAGAGTTTGAGACTAGCCTGGGCAACACAGCAAGACCTTGTCTCTACAGAAAACCATAAAAATTAGTCAGGCATGGTGATATGTGCCTGTAGCCTCAGCTACTCAAGGTGCTGAGCTAGAACGGTCACCTGAGCCCAGCAGCTTGCTGCCATGAGCTGTGATCATCATGATCATGCCACTGCACTTCAGCCTGGACAACAGAGGGAGACCCCAACTCAAAATAATAGTAATAGTATCAGTATAGTTTCCGCTCATTAAGTTATATCTATTGTAGAGGTTGTGCTGGAAACTGAAACGATCACTCTTGTCAAGTCACTGATGGTAATGACCCATGCAGCCTATCTATAGAATCATAATTTTTCTTTTCACCCAACCATGTCTGAAAGGGCAAGGGTAAGTTTCTTAATATTTCTAGGAATTTTTCTGGGCCCCTATGATATACTAAGGGACAGCTCTACCAATCTGAAAAGATATCCCTTCTCTGAGGTGACTGGTGGCGGCACAGGAGAATAATAAAGAAGGCTGCTAGAGTTAAACAACTCTGAAACCACATAGCTAGAATTCATAAGCCATGAACCTCTTGTAGATTATAGATACACACACGCACATCCACACGCACGGGTGTCCCTTGTTATCTATGAGGGATGGGTTCCAGAATCCCCCTTGGGTACCAAAATCCACAGATGCTTAACTCCCTTGTGTAAAGTGGCATAGCATTAGCATATAACCTACGCATGCCCTCCCTTTAATTTTAAGTAACCTCTAGATTGCTTATACAACCTAATACATTGTACATGCTATGTAAGTATTATTATTCCATATTGTTTAGGAATTAATGGCAAGGAAAAAAGTCTGTTCAGTACAGAGGCAACCATACTTTTTCAACTATTTTTGATCCATAGCTGGTTGAATCCACAGATGTGGAACCCACAGATATGGAGGGCTGACTGCGTGTGTGTGTGTGTGTGTGTGTGTGTGTGTGTGTGTGTAGAACCGTGCAATCATATGAAATATATAGATATATAGAGATGCCATCCTATATAATATATAGTTATATGTCTTTGTCTATACTGCATAGTGATTTATCAAATTACAGAATTGAGAAGTTCATAGCTGTTCTTCCTTTTGAAGTAGAAATCTAATTTCTTAAAAACAATTAGTAAAATATTGTGCTTTTTTGTTCTGTAACACAAACCTTGGTATTAGGGTTTCCAGTATGCACTGCGATTCTGAACATAAACTTTAGCATAACACTCCCTGGGTTTAAATCCTGGTCATTCCTTACCAGTTCTGTGACCTTGGGCACAAGACTCAACTTCACTGAGCCTCAGTTTCTTTGTAAAGTTGCAAAAATGTCTCCTCTTCCTAGGACGGATGTAAGGATCAAATCAGATAATGCATGTGGAAAGGTTAGCACAGTGCCTGGTTCATAAGAGGCTTTCAGTTAGGTAAATTGTTATAATCATCCATATCCTGATAGTAAACACAAGCAGTACCATTCTGTACTGCATCAGGGCCTGTCTCGTGCAGTGAGTTAGAGACATAAAGACTATCTGTTATACAGTGGCTGTCCCCACTGATCCATGCCCACTGAACCAGAACTTAACCTCCCAGGCAGGCCCTGCCTTTCTAACAAACTCTAACATGCATGTATATGGACAACTACAGAAAGTCAGGAGGGACACTGGGGGGACTCCTACAGCGGAGAAGTGTGTACCAAATCACACTTCCCAGGAAGTCCCAACAAGGATTCTTTTGGATTATCTGGATCTACTGATACTTGGTAATGTTCTGGTAGTTCTGAATCCATGTGGTTGTAGGGGGGAAAAAAAGTATAGGCATGCTAGCATATAGTGATAGGATGTCAAAACCAGGCTGGTCACTGTGGCAACCAGGATGGCTTCTCATCCTCTATGTTGACACCTTCGAGAGCTGGGCTCCGTGTGTCAGCAACAGTGTGATTTCCAGCTCTCCCCAACACCTGTCATGTTGCTAGGAGACTTCTTTCCCCACAAGAGTATTATAAGGTGCTTGGCACGGAGGGCCCCTCATGTCATCAGACATTTCCAGCCCATTCATGTAATTTATAAGTCCAAATAGTCATTTAAAAATTCCAAATCCGGCTTTGCCAGGCAGCTCCTCTCTTTTGTCATCTACAAATCAAACTGTTATGGTTAAGGCCGTAAATACTGAATGACTTCTACGCACAGCCACAAAGCAGGTGTCTGAGACTTGCCAATATCGAGTCACACAGTTGGGATATTTATAAACAGGATAGCCTTAAAAAGTGCCCACTCCCTGCTCTCTTCAACAGAATATATCTTTTCATATAACATTTCAGGTGTTTCTCCCGAACATAAACAAGACATCAATGCAAGCAGTATTGGATTATCTCTACACCAAGCAGTTGTCTCCTAACTTGGACCTGGACCCGCTGGAACTAATTGCCTTGGCAAACAGATTTTGCCTGCCACACTTGGTTGCACTTGCAGGTAAGGCTGATGACTTGGGACCATGCAGTGTTGACTGTCATATTTATCAAAATCACATTTAAATAAAAATGAGATTTCCCGAGAATGAAAATTTATTTTGTATCACCCAAAATAGGGCTGTCTTGTATAGGATGATACGAACTAATCAAATTGTATCAGACAGCCCAATTCAATTCAACAAATATTTCTTAAGCACCCACTTTGTGGCAGGGCTTGTTAGGTGATGCAGGTATGAAAATGAGTAAAGTGTGCCCTCTGCCCTCGAGGTACACACTCCATGAGTGCCGAGTCATTTGTGGGCCCCGGGAGTTTGCAGTAAAACTGCTCTGCCAACATTATCTCCATAATGTGTGCACAGACACGCCCTTTAAAAAAGAGGCAGTGGTGAGAGCCAGATTGCCTAAGTTCAAATCCTGGCTCCACTGTTGGCTGACCCAGTGACTTTGCCCTTTCCTTAAACTTAGCTCTGTCTCTCAGCTTCCTGTCTCTTTAAAATGGAGATGATATTATTCTACCATAGAGTTGTTATGAAGATTAAATGAGTTAAAATATATAAAGTCCTTAGAACAGTGTCTGGCACATAGTAAGCATATTATATAAGTGGTTTTCTTAAAGCTATTTTAGAAAATGTTCTGACATTGTCAAGTTCATTTTGGGATAAAGAGAAAAAAGGGAGACTTGGCTTAGCGGCACAAAATCTCATGTATCATTGCTGGATTTGTTCAGTTGGGAAGCTGAAGTGGATCTAAATCGGATATATGCACTTAAATACCTTCTCTCAAATTTAAACCCTCAGCTTCATTCATTCACCAGAGGTGTTAATGTGCAATCTGGGTGTTTAGTTGACTCCTATTAACCATGAAAGCAGAGACAGAGAGTACCTGTTTTGTTCACTGGCTTTTCTCCTGCACATAGAAAAGTGCCTGAGCATATTAAGTTCTCAATAAATGTTTGCTGAATAATTAAATGAATGAATATGAACATGTGAACAAACCAACCAGCCCTATCTGTTCTTGACTTCCTGGCAGTGTCTTTAGAAAAAAAAAGATGAATTTCTTCAGGTTTCTACTGCATACAGCCACCTGGAGATCAAAGACCTCTCTTCGCCCTACCTTCTTCCCCTTGGATAGAAAGAGAAATTGAAGCATTTCTATTTGATTTTTTAAAACTGTTTTAAAGCAATATACCCGAAGTCATAGATTCACATAGGTGCACTACTTTTTAAATATTAACTCTAGGAGTCTGCAGTGAGCAGTTACTTTTCTCAGAAGTGTAAGTTGAAAACCATTTAACTACCCACAGGCTTTACAATATTTGTCCTTGAGGATAAATTTGATTTTTTTTTTAATTATCAAAAGTAATTTGGAGCCAAATCTGTCAAACAAGGTTTGTGATCAATTTCAGGAGAGTGCCATTTTTGCTTAAATATTAAGTTTGGCAATGAAAACTTGGGAGTGATTTCTCCATAAAAGTATTTTTTTTTTTTTTTTTTGAGTTGGAGTCCCACTCGATTGCCCAGACTGGAGTGCAGTGGCCGCTCCCGGCCACCGCAGCCTCGACCTGCTGGGCTCCGGCGATCCTTCCGAGTAGCCGGAATTACAGGCACGCGCTACCACGCCCGGCTAATTTTTTTGATTTATTTTAGAGATGAGGTTTCGCCTGCCCAGGCGGGTCTCGAACCCACGGGCTCAGGCAATCCACTCACCTCAGCCTCCCAAGGCGCGGGATTACAGGCTGAGCCACCGAGCCCGGCTAGTATTTTTTTTAATTGACCCAAATAAAGGTTCTTGTGTGCACTGCAGACGTCTGTGTTCAGTTGTGTTATTAAATGCTGTTATTACTGTCATGATTAATTAATATACAGTTTCCCAAGATAATTTTTTAAATCACTTATAGTATTTGGTGTGTACTGTCTAGCGTAGAGTGTTTAGAGCAATGCATTTAAAAATCAGTCTGGGGTGACAGTGCTTTGCAAGCCTGTGTTAAATGAATGTTAAAAAATGTTGCAGTTACTTAAAATGTAAAAGTTCAGATGACTTCTGGAAAATTCAGTTTTAAGTTGTTCTGTGTTTGTCAATCCTGCTGTGGAAGGTTGTACCAAAACACCCATTCAAGTCCAGACACCATATTGACCAGATTCAGGTATGCTGGCTCCCAGGCATGTAGAGCCAGAGTAGACAGTCAGTGTGATCTGGCCAGTGGACTGGATTAGAGAACAGATGCGCTGCTAGAGATGACATCACCAGCAAAGAGCTAGGAATGACTGAGCCGAGACTGTACCCCACATATTAGTTCCAGAGGTAGATGACAGCCCAGATAGAGGCAAGAGACAGCCCAGCCTCGGGCCACAATTTAAATTCAGTTTGGGGCCAGGCATGGTGGCTCACATCTGTAATCCCAGCACTTTGGGAGGCCATGGCAGGCAGATTGCTTGAGCCCAAGAATTAGAGACCAGCTTGGGCAACCTAGCAAAACCTCATCTCTACTCCCCCACCCACCCCCCCCAAAAAATATATATATATATTAAATCAGTCAGGCATGGTGGCACATGCCTGTAGTCTCAGCTACTTGGGATGCTGAGGTGGAAGGATTACCTGAGCCCAGGAAGTCAAGGCTGCTGTGAGCTGCAATCATCCTAATCATGCCACTGCACTCTACCCCAACTCAGAAAAATAATAATAATAAAATCAGCTTGGAAGCCTTGGACTCAAGCTCCCAAGCAGATATGTCTCTCCCAGCTGGATTTTTGCTACTTCTGGCTAAAGGTTTCCCCAGTCTTTAGAATCCAAGAAGTTGAACAATACCTCACCCATCTACGACTGAGACAGATAAGTGCAATCATATTTTTAATTCCCCAGATAGACTTATTCCTCTGTTTGTCAGTCTCTCCACTGTAAGAAGTTATTGAGAATTGCAGCAACATGAATGGGAAAACTGTCAAAGAGGAACATATCTAGAGTCTAGAGGATTTGCGGAAGGTGCTAGACTGTCCAGAGCCCCATTTTCCAGTAGTACTTTCTGCAGTGATGGAAACTGTCTATATCTGCATTTTCCAATACAGTGGCCACATGTGGCTGTGGAGCACTTAACGTAGCTAGTGTGACCAAGGAGCTAAACTTGCGTTTTATTAATTTAAGTTTAAATAATAGTCTCATATAGCCAGTAGTTCCCATTCTTACCATCCTGCTCAGGACAGTGCAGGTCTAGAGGATTCTGGCTATTTTGGAAGCACACACAAGAGTCCCCAGGGATGTCAGTGCAATGGCTGGAGACCAGAGCTCCCTGTCCCATGAAGCCACAATCAGAACAGACCCTGGATTCTGTTTGGATGGCTGCCCAGAATTGTGTCCCATAGATCCTCTCTTCCTAGGTGATCCCAGGCCAGCCTCTCCAGTCAAGATATCTGACTTGCAGGGCATGGCTTAAACTTCTTCCACCCACTCTTTCTTCCTCAGAGCAACACGCCGTACAGGAGTTGACCAAGGCCGCGATGAGTGGTGTGGGCATCGACGGGGAAGTGCTCTCTTATTTGGAATTGGCCCAGGTTTGTAACAATTTGCTTTTCACCTTTTAAGTGTGTTCAACCAGTTCATTTAATGCTGATAAAACATTCCACTGTTGCATCTGTCTAAATAAAGATGTCACCACTGAGTCACAGAGGCCCCCTGTGTACACTAAGATCTGAGAGTTTTACATTTCATGCACCATTCAGCCTGCTGGGCTTCGTTTGAAAAAACAACAAGAACCCCACCCCCACACCAGTCCATTGTCCCCTAGAGCACCAGCATCACATGTGGGAGAGCCACTTGGGGCATGAGAGGGGGAGATTTTGTCTCTCCTCCTTGGAATTCTTAGACATGTATTTGGCCAAGAACAGTTTCTAGACTCCCATGAAGCCCTGTAATGCCCCCTTGTTAATGAACATCTCACTGCAGCTCTCCAGGAGTTGTCGAAAGCCCATAGTTATTAATGTTGAGATTGTAATAGCATAATCCCAGTACACACTCTCACTCTTGTTCCAGAGAAGGTCCATGATCCAGTTTCAGCTTTATCACGGAATAACTTCCTCAGAACACGAAGCTAAACTCTGCCTCACTTTCCTCATCCATAAGAAATGGGGATGGAAATTCACACCCTACCAACCTTACAGATTATTTTGAGAATCAAGTGGGAGAGAATGTTCCAGAGAGAGCACTGAAGAGTAGAAACCCTCTTAGAATGCAAGGCACATCTGCGGAATTATCTAGTCCCTGGCATAGACTGATTAGCAATGAGTTTACATTTTGAGGGAACTAAGAATAAATTACGTCTTTGCTTCAGCCTGTTGGGTTTCGCTTCCTTTGTTCCCTCTCTGGGTTAGGGCAGTGGTTTACTAAGCCTTAGGTCAGGCAGTTTAAATCAGTTATCTCTCAATCAAGTTAAGAGGGGTGGTGTCAGGAAGAGGATGTGGCTTAATGCAGGTGTTGCTGGGACCCTTCCCACTTTGATCAAAGGAGATGGCTCACGTTCAAAAGGGGAAAAGGTGGAACAGAACTTTATAGCTGCTTATCCATTCTGACTTAGTATTCAACAAACATTTGTTACTTTCTCCCTGAGTACCAGGCACCACCCTAGGCAGAGGACATCTACATGCCCTCGAGGTACTCATAGCCCAGTGAGAAAGGTACAGTCATAAACTGTTCAAATCCACCTGGGGGGTTACAGTGAAACTGAGAATGGACATCGGTTGCAGTAGAATCAGCAAGCTCCCAGAAAACTGGTTGTCCAAACTTGGAACTTGAGGTCTTTTGAAATAATCCTGGGGTACAGTTTATGACCTGTGCCCTCTCCAGTAACCATTCCTCCTAGAGAAAAATGCAATGACCCAGAATTTCCTATAGGGCCCGTTCACTGGAGGTAATGATTTGCAGCTGTGTCTATTTGTTTGCACTGTGCTTCTACCTTGTCTCCTCCTCCTACTCCCCACCCCCACCTCACCCCCAGACACACACACAAGAAATAATAAGATTATTGCTAAGCCCTGACAAGCCTTGGCAGGGAAGAGTTTAGGACAGAGCCTCCCATATCTTAACTCATTCCTTAGACCCTTGCCCAGTGATGTGCTGGTAAGTATTTAACAGCCAGCTTGGGCCGGGGGAGGAGATGGGACCCTGATCTGTTGCATTTTCCAACTTCTGTAGTGTAAACCCCCGCCGATTCGAACCACAGGAAGTCACTGAACTCAGAGTAGAGAAGAAATGTACACAGTTTGCTCCCTCGAGCTGGTAGAAGCCAACCTAGCATACCGCTGTCCTGGTCTGGTTTTCCGAGCGAAATCCAACATCAAGAAAAGTTGGAAGCACTAACTAAAACAAGCTCTGAGGTTTAGGGTTGTGGCTTTCAGAGAGTCTCTTGAGTGGGTCTCTGAGGTCTTTGGCCTTTCTATCGGTCTTTGCAGTAGAGACGTGGGCTGCTGAGGACCCATGCTGTAGGTCCCAGGGCACCACCCGACCAAAGAAACATCAAGAGCAACCGACAACTGAAGAGATGTCTGAGAAGGGAATGGACAAAAAGAGAGTGGTGCAGGGAGTCCCGCCAGACCTGGGGAAGGAAGTGGAGTTTACTCTTGATTTTGGGGCATCAGGTCTTTTCCAGTCATAGCTACCTCAGCTGCCACCTTCCAGTATGTTGTCAGAAACGAAGGATGGAGTACTTGGATCCCCCCCGCCTTGCCCATGCTGCCTGCTTTTCTTACGTAACCAAAGGGCAGGTATAGGACAGTCACACATCCTGCAGTCTCCTCTTTCAGCTCTTTGGCCCCAGCAAGCTGAGCTCTGACATGCGACACGGAGTATTCTGTTGCCGAGGCTTCCTTAAACAGAGGATGACATCGCTGCTGTCTGCAGTTGGCTGGTACCTTCCAGAGGCCAAGGCTGCTTATGACTAGAGGGCCAGGTGGCAGGGGAGGGTGGGAGGGCAAGGCATACTTTAAACTTGCGATCTGATACAGGGATTATTTTGGGCCCACCTATCACAGTATGGCAGGTGGAGGTGTGTCCAACACTGTATTGGCTGGCATCGGAACCATGGCTCAAGTCAAAACATGGAGGTCAAAACAAGAGTTTTACTGAACGTGTTATACAAGCCTTTAATTTGTTTTCATCCCTAGCTCCCAATTTCTTTAAACTTTAAAAAAATAGTCTGACCCATCCCCCATTTTGGTCACTTTTCTGCAGTTTCACAATGCCCACCAGTTGGCCGCCTGGTGTTTACACCACATCTGCACCAACTACAACAGTGTTTGCTCCAAGTTCCGCAAGGAAATCAAGTCAAAATCTGCAGGTGAGACCATGCGAGGCTCCCATTCACCCAGTTCTCCTCACCTCTGACTGAAGCATTTCCCTTCCATGTTCCTGGGAATGGTCACGGTCAGCGAAGGGACTTGGTCAGCAGGCAGCTCATGGACATTCCTTGAGACTGGCTAGCGGCTACATATTCAAGTGACATGACACAAGGCCTCGTGGACTGGGCATTCTCTTTGGAGAACTTCATGCCTGGGGGGGTTGGGTGGGCTGGAGCCCAGGGTGCCTAGCTGCAATGTGCTGAGGAGGCAGGCTCCCCATTGTTGAGGATCGGGGCATGCTTAGGAACAGGCTTAGACTCTGAAATCAAGTGGTGCTGGGTTCAGGGTCTCTATGCCGAGCTGTGTGACTAGAGACAGGGAGACTGCTCCTTTCAAAACTTTAGTATCAACCGGGTGCGGTGGCTTAAGCCTGTAATCTCAGCACTTTGGGAGGCCAAGGCGAGAGGATTGCCTGAGCCAGTGGGTTTAAGACCAGCCTGGGCAACATGGTGAGACCTCGTCTCTACAATAAATCAAAAAATTAGCTGGGCGTGGTAGTGTACACCGGTGGCTCCCGCTACTTGGAAGGCTGAGGCAGAAGGATCCCCAGAGCCCAGCAAGTCGACGCTGGGATGGCTGTGAGCGTGCCACTGCACTCCAGCCTGGGCAACGGAGTGAGACTCCAACTAAAAAAAAATGCAAATGGCCCTAATCACAGTCCCTGCCACGTGGTGTTGTTGTGAGGATATTTCAGAGGCATTAAGCGCAAGGCCTAGCACCTAGAAACAGTGAATGAACAGCAGGTATCATCAGCGTCTTTCTTTCACCAGACAACCAGGAATACTTTGAGCGGCACCGCTGGCCCCCCGTGTGGTACCTGAAGGAAGAAGACCACTACCAGCGTGTGAAAAGGGAACGAGAGAAGGAAGATATTGCACTAAATAAACATCACTCGAGACGAAAGTGGTGCTTCTGGAATTCATCGCCAGCGGTCGCCTGAAGAGGAAGAGAAAAAAAAAACCAGTCATCTGATATGCCACTTTTAAAAGCACTACTGTAAAATTAGTCTTCTTATTAGAGATACGATATAGTTCAGGTTTCAGGCACTGACCTTCCTCCACTTTTGTGCATTTATCTTTGTTAGGATCAAAGCACAAGCTCACCATCCATGAGCCTGGACAAAAAGGGAAGCCGACTCCCACTGCATTCCTTAAACTGATATGTATATTTTTTTGTTAGGAGGCTTCATAAACTTTAGTCTGTTATTTTGTTTCTTTTTATACAAAGAAAAAAAATTGAGCTTTCATGTTTCTGATTCCAAATTGGAAAATATTTTTATATGGTCTCTTGTATTTTGTTGAAATGAAAATACTATGTATTACTTTATTTTACAGGCCACAGTTGACTCTGAAGTCGCCCTGGGATTCTCTTTGCCCACATGACCACCGAGCATTAATACGTAACTAGAGGGTTATCCGTTTATTGTGAAGGAAAGGACAGGATGGGACTGAAGTCCTCCAAAGTGCAAATTGGAGAGTGTTTACTCTTTGTTCTGCTAAATAACATCAGTATAATTACCAAGTCAACTCCAAGAATGCGTATTTACAATATTTGCCATGTACAAGTGCTAGTAATTATATGGTTATATGTGCCATGTAAAATATAGTGATTCAAATACTGTTGTTTAAAATGTCTAGATTCAAGAGGATAATCTTTGTAATCATTAGAAGGGCTTATTAAATCCCAGCATTATCCAGGGCAAACTCACTGGTGGACCTGAATACGTAAGATCCCATTAGAGCGCTGGTGTTCAGATTGCTATGTTAGGGTTATGTCTTTCAGTATTCCTTGATCTGGCCATGCGTCTGCATGCAGATTCGCCACTGACTTGAATTGAGATGGGCAAGGGAGAGATCTCTGGACTCGGTCCCACCATCTACAGGTTTGTCACATCTCACCACCAGAACCAGGCTTCCTCAGGACTCTCACCTGTGGCCAACTTCACTTTCTAAGACCCATCTTTTTAACCCTTCCCAGGGAAAATCCATGTTGCTGCAGAGGTAGGCTAAGGTAGACCACCCACTCCTGCTGAAATGCAGTGGGGGCCTGTGAAAGCACCAAGCTGGAGGTCCGGGGGGCCTGCATTCTCCAACACAGAAAGGAATCTAATTCCAAGCGTCTAGGAAATGGTGCTATTGTGAGTTAGTTCTGATCCTTTGTCATTCTGAGTTTCCAGTGTCACATTAGAAAGTGTAAGAGCAGGGGAGTGTTCCTGAGGCAGTCAATCCTTGCTTCTCTGGAAGTTAAAATATTACAACACACACACACACACACACACACACACACACACACACACACACACACACACACGGCATTTTAAGGCCACAGCTCCATACCTGCTGGGGATGTTCTGAGGTGGGGCGGCCTGGGGCTCATTCTGTTGGGAGGTCAATTTATTGATGCTAAGGGCTGTTGATTTTGTTTTAACTTTTTTTTTCTAGCTTTTAGAAGACAGAAAAGAGGCAGTTGAGTCCAAACCCCAGTGCTGACTGCCATATGCATCTGAAAATCTGTCTGGATTGCAGAGGGGTATTTATCACTGGCAGTGGAAACACACTAGATACAAAAGCTTGGAGAAGCCCAGAAATATATCACCATCTCATGACAAAAGAGGTGGTAGAGTAGGAATAGTTATACACGCATCCACCTTAATTTTTTTCAGTAGGGTTGTAAGTCATTCATGGAAAGAGAAAGGAGACAGAATGAGAGGATAAACGTCAAGGCTCAGGAAGACTTGGCGTGTATCCCATTATAACATGGTAGAGGTTGCGTTTTGAATGAGTAGTCATAGTTGAATTTTTACAACCAAAGCTCCCATTTGATTGTAATCTTGCCAAAATGTGATGGACACATAAATGAACTTGGGGTATAAGCAATAAATATCCACTAGTGTTGTTATCAGCTACTATAACCAAGTGGCTGGTTCATTTGGTTGATGCTGATTATGGCCTTTAACCATGGTGATTTGTTGTGTGTTTTTTATTTCACAAAAAGCCAATAAAATTGTTTAGCTATAAAATGTCTCTGATTTTGTTTTAATGACTGCCATCATACCATGTGTATAATTTAAAACCATCAGAACTTTCAAGGTGCTGGGTCACTGGGGCTTGTGTGTGCTCCAGGAACAAAGCAGTTTGCATGACTTATCTTTGTTTTTAGTGTTGTTAGCAGAGATTCCAGTGCCATAACGTAAATAAGGTGTCTGACTCTTTGCTCTTGGCTAAAATACAATATGTCACTAGACATGATGCAGCCTTGGGGGAGAGGGTAGGAAATGACATCTCTCTTCTAATGGACTTACTATAATCTGGCTTTGAACAATTCTGCTGGTAATTAAGTGAAAGAAAGGTCTGAGTTGACAGGCTCGTGAGGAAGACTTTTCTTCAGAAGCAGATTTGAGAACGTCTTTAGGAAAATCTGTAAACACTTTCTGGACTTCTAAGTAATATAATGTTTACCCAAATTCAGAAGGAAGAAGGCTTGCCAATGAGATTTCATAAGGGGACTTTTCTGAGCAGCAGGTTAACCTGAATAACTCCATGGGAAAAAGTTGACCACTGTAAGAAATACCTACAGAAAGAAGACAATGAGATTTCCAGCTCCTCACACCTTTTAAAGTTGGGTGGTCCCAGTCATGACTACTCTAAAAGGCATACCATTTATATAAAAGGAAACATGGGCAGGAGAATTGCTTGAGCCTAGAAGTTCAAGACCACCCTAGGCAACATAGTGAGTCCTTGCCTTTACACACAAAAAAGTAGCCAGGCATGGTGGTGCACACCTATAGTCCCAACTACTTGGGGAGGCTGAGGTGGAAGGATCACCTGAGCCCAGATGGTCAAGGATGAGCCGTGATCATGCCACTGCACTCCAGCCTGGGTGACAAAAAAAAAAAAAAATGTATCAGTGGAGTCTTAGCAGCTGAAAAAGTCTTGGTCCAAGTTTCTCCTGGGGCAATGCCTGGCAAATCATGGGGGATTTCAACAGCACTATATTGGTGTTTTGAGAGACACAAATCTTACTGGTCTACATAGAACTTAAATATTTTCCTCATGGACGCTCAAAAGGAAAAGTCCAATGTTTCTGAGATTTTAGAGTGAATTCTACCAGGAGGAAAAACAAAGTGAATCCTGAGTTTGGAAACTTTCATGAGTGCAGCATTTCTGAAATGAATGCTTATCTGCAAGCCAAAGATTTGCCAGTCTTTTCTATGAAGTGGGTGTTTTTTTAATTGGTGCATGTGTGTGTGTATACACACACACACACACACACACACACATATACACACTTCCTAATTGGATGCTAATAGACAAGTAGCAATAATTTCTCTCTTCTAGAAGAATATTAGTATTTCACAAAAGTTGAGGTAAAAGTTAACCAGGGAGAGTGCATTTGTGTTGCATGTGTATGTATGTGTACAGAATCAAAAAGCAGCATAACAAAAAGGAAAGAGAGAAAAGAGATGTTGAACAAAGCCACAGAGTTGAATTAAGTACTCAGACCCACTGATGTACTCTTTCTTTCAAAGCACTAATTTATGAGACTGAGATTACCGCATATCTCACGACTTGATTTACTCTCTGATGAAGACTTTATTCTCTTGAATTTTCAGTTAGTAAGCCAGTGATATATGCAACGTGAAAGGTTTAGACTTAAAGGTGAAGACACTGGTGTGGCAATACTGGTGACTTGTAACACATGGGTCCCCAACCCCCACGGCCAGGGATCACTACTGGTCTGTAACCTGTTAGGAACCCGGTCGCCCAGCAGGAGGTGAGTGGCAGGCAAGCAGAGCTCCATCTTCTGTCAGATCAGCAGAGGCATTAGATTCTCTTAGGAACACAAACCCTATTGTTAACTGTACATGCCAGGGATCTAGGTTGTATGCTCCTTATGAGAAGCTAATGCCTATTGACCACCACCACCCACCTCCCACTGCCACCTCCCTACCCCTCCGTGGAAAAATTGTCTTCTATGAAACCGGTCCCTGACGCCAAAAAGGTTGGGGACTGCTCCACTGCTCTAAAAGCAATGATTTTGTGGAAGCAATGCTACACTCTTTGCCTGCATTTGAAAATCCTACCCATGCTGGCAATGCCTCTAAATTAGATATTTTTACTTAAACCATTTAGATACATGGTTGTTTATTTGGTTAATATACATGTGCTCATCACTTAAATGTTTACTTGCTATGGTCTACAAAATATGGAAATGATTTATGAACAGATAACTCATGGGTGGAAACTAATCAATCATGCAGTTGCACATCCACGGACATGAAAGTGTTATAAACAACAGTAGCAGCATGAAGCAACTTGCCAGTGACTCACTCCTGCCACTCACTGTTTCCATAGAACAGCTTGGTGACATGGATTTCCAGTCGACCATAGATGAAATGGATGCTATCTAAATGTGGCCTCATAGAAGGAGTATTTCAGTTATTTTGAGTCTGAATATGTTCTCAACCCCAGAGACAAGAATGATTAGATAGTGCAGGCAATCAGTGAGGAAAGAACTTAATTCATTTCTTTCTGCTTGGATGCCAATGAAAATTTGGGCAATTTTAAAATTCCTTCTCAATCTGATAAAAGGACTATCCTTTGATTTGAAGATTCATAGTAGTCCCAATTGGGGTGATATACTTCCAAGGAAGGTCATGTTTAACTGTCCTGTGAAAAGATACACAACCTCTCTAAGCTTTGGGCATCTGGAAAATGGAAATAAGTTTCACTGCATTACCAGGGCATGTTAAGTGAGAAGATTTAGGTAAAGTCCTTGGCATAGTACCTTGCACATAGTAAGCACTCAGTAAATGGAAGCTAAACAGAAATGAAGGTGAACCTGTGTACTTCACATGTTGAAAACCAAAGCAAGAAATTCAAGAAAGTAGACAGGCATGCATGTTATGGAATAAAACAATGTGGTCTTTTTCTGCCAGTCTGTTCAACCAAGTGCCAACCTTGCTGCTTAGTACTTCATGGCAGTGGCTAAAAAAAAAAAAAAAATTAGAAAATAAGAACTATGGGAAGGTAAAAAAATAATAAAATAATGGACCTGAGGGAAAGGTGGGTGGGCAGAAGGAAAGAAGGATGATGGCACTTCCTTTTTCCTTTTTTGAGTGGGAGTCTCGCTTCGTCACCCAGGCTAGGGTGCAGTGGCACACTCACAGCCACCCCAGAGTTGACCTGCTGGGCTCCGCAATCCTTCCGCTTCAGCTTTCCAAGTAGCCAGAACTACAGGCGCAGGCTACCACACCCAGCTAATTTTTTTTTTTATTATTGTAGAGATGAGGTCTTACCAAGTTGTCCGGGCTGGTCTCGAACCAGCGGGCTCAGGAAATCCACTCACTGCAGCCTCCCAGAGTGCTGGGATAACAGGATGAGCCCGGCCAAGGAGGACACTTTCTAAGAGGATGTTTCTCCTCACCGGGCCCCATTGTCTATGTGTGAGAAGGTTGGGCCACCCCAGGGCTAAGCTTGGCTGAGCCATTTACACACTCAGAGCACTTTCTTTTTCATTTGCTCCCATTTTTTTCTTACTTTTTTTGAAGGTTGGATGCCAAAAGTCTAGCTAGACACGCTCCTCAGTGCTTGGCACATTGCAATCGTCAATCAACACAAGACATTCTCTTTTTTATTGGCTCTTTCTTTCGTATGTTCACTCCCATCCTATATTCAATATATGTCTTTAAACATGCGGGTATCTTTATATACGGTGTTGTTTCCTGTGCACCGTCATTACACAAATGATGTCGTGTAACAAATTTCAACCTCTTACCTGCTTTTCTGACACCACACAGTTCTGGAAATCTAGCCTCATTACAATATGTGTGTCCGACTCATTGCTCCCTGGGGTTGCCTAGTGTTCCACAGACTGCGTCCACCACATGTGACTCTTCCATTCCCCTGGTGACAGAACCACTAGTCCAGTCTTACTTCCTGGCATTATAGTGAACCTCCTTGTATATGCCCTGGAATCTAGACCTGAAGACAGATTCTAGGTCCCACTCCAGATGTACTCAGTCAAAGCCTTCCAAGGTGACGGATGTGTGTGGGAACATTGAACTCAATGACAAAAATCCTTTTCTACCCCCAGCATTGAGATAATATTATTCAACAGAATTCAAGACCCATAGTGAAAAGCTCTGACCAACCCAGAGACTGTCCTGTAACCAGCAACAAGGGAAACTTAAGTTTTGCTTCCTGTCATCTGAGAGACTTAAAGAGGCTTTCCTGATTGTGAAAGTTGTTAGCTATTAGAATGAGTTCTTCATTCTAACTGGACTTGGTATTTTGTGTCATCTGACTCTTAAGAAAGGCAAAAGTCCAAGATGGCTTCTCAAGAGTCCCTCAAATACTAAGATTCTTGATTTTCTGCCTTACAAAACTGTCCGTAGCTTGATTCAACCATTTTGCAATGTATTCTGTTATTAAAACATATGCTACACACCGTTTGTCAATTATGCCTTTAAAAACCCAGGGGGAATTCCCTAGTGAGCTTATGCACGTGCATCGAAGGATACTTTCTAATTTTATTATTTCACATATATACTTCATGGCAGTGGCTAAAAAAACTCTAAATAAAAAGTAAGCTGCCAGTAAAAATTCAGTAGATTGATCAAACTATGTCAGAAGCCCTGGATACATTATCTCTTGAACATAAAAGTTTCCTTTTTTTCCATTTTAGCCACCACCTAATTATGTGGAGGATGTTGAGAGCACAGTGATTTCTCTCTCAGCCCTATCCCCATCACCATGCTTCGACCCCATTGCCACCAAGATATCCTTCGCTCTATATACTTGGGAGATTTCTTTAAAAATAAGTAGTGGAGCCAGGCATGGTGGCTCACACTTATAATCTCAGCACTTTGAGGCTGAGGTGGGAGGATTGCTTGAGCCCAGGAGTTTCAGACCAGACTAAATCAAAAATTTAGTCAGGCATGGTGGTATGCACCTGTAGTCCCAGCTACTTGGGAGGCTGAGGCTGATGGCTCGATCCCAGGAGTTTGAGGTTGAAGTGACCTATGACCATACCACTGCACTGTAGCCTGGGTGACAGAGTGAGAGCCCCCATACTAAATAAATAAATAAATAAATAGTCATAGTAAATGGCCAAACATTTGAAATTTTCAACTCTTAGAGAAATGGGTTTACCAATCTGAAAAGAAAAAGAAAAAAAAATTGTGTCAACTATTTCCCAGCAAGTGCTATACCACTTGTTACGCTTGCTGTACCTTTTGCTTATATTTGCATAGTTAGGCAGACGGTGAGGCCACAGGTAAATTAAGGTGCAGTTTTATATGCGCTTTCCATTTTATTCAAATGCTTCAGTTTTATTCAAATATTTCTATGCCCAGCTAAATGGATCAATGCTTCAAGTCTTGGTCCCATTTTACCAGAGTCCAAAAAACTGATGTGAGAACCATGATAATAATAGTTAACATTTTTGAGCGTATGGTATGGCCAAGCACTCTGATAAGTGCCTTGAGTGTTTTGCGTTAGTTTTCACAATGTTACCTGATGGGGAGGATAAAGGGATCCCCAGGAGCAGACCCTGAGGTGAAGAGTCACAAGCAAGTGATTTATTTATGAAGTACCTTTGGATGAGACCAGTAAGGCAGCGGGCACAGGGAAGAGTAAAAAGGCAAGCAGGAGAGTGGTTTCAGGAAGTCCCACTCAACCTGATCTCAAGGAGTGCTCTGGAGTATAAACTACACCACAGAGGTGGCTTTTATATATTCCTGCATTGGTGGTGAAAGCTAAGTGCTCAGGCAATGGAGAGGAGAGGTACTGTAAACTCCAGGCATTTGGGGCCAGGGGAGTTGGGAAAAGATGTTGTAGTTGCACACCGGAAGTCCTCAATAAGAGTTGAGACTGGGCTCTGAGAGGCAAGCCACAGAACACAGAAGTTGGGGAGGGGCACCCAGAAAAATTAAAAATGGATGCAAGGACCCCTGGGAGGAGCACAAACTGATCTGCCCACTCACCTCTATTTTGAAATTCTGAAGAACAATCTGGGCTATTTGATGGGACACACTGATGGGAGTTTTGTGGGCTGATGAGTTAATACGGATTTAAAAAATTGTATCCTCTTTGACTGCTGAGTCAAAAAAAAAATTCTCCATTCGAAAGCATCAAAATAAACTCATTTAAATTAATTTTTCAAAGTTGTAGTACCTCAAACATAATCAGGTTTCCTCCCCCCCAAAAAATGGACACAAGACTTATTTGAAGAGGCATCATTGAGCTTTCAATACATTATGCAAAACAAATTTCCTAATGATTTGCTTGACCCTCCACATATTTCTTCCACACAACATTTTATAGATCTACGGCCATTTCTTTCCGAAAAAGGCCCAGATGATAAATCTGATTCTCCTTCACTGCCCCCATCCTCCTCTACACACATACAGAATCAGTCCAGGAGAAACTAATCAGAAACTAAAGGTTTGGAGTAGATTTTAATTGTCTACCACAGACCTTAAAAAAAAAAAGTGTAAGAGCCTAGGTACTGGAATCTAGACCTGATTCCTCGTTTTTTTACATTAATGAAGCATTCCTCCAACTCCAACTGCCCAAAGCAACCAACCTTGCCAGATGCAGCATGAGATAACATCTCTCCTTAAATCATTTTTCTGGTTTTATTCATTATGTAGGGAACCGAATGGTTTTATTGATCCATGAAAGGTCATCCTAGTGGATATCTGCAATCATCCTAGTGGGTATCTTTTTATTTTTTCACAGTTTGGGTTGTTTCTAAGTGATGGATACATTGATAATATGGATGAATGATGTTTTTATGTAATGGTAATCTTTGTTGACACCGGCTCTTCCCAAAAAAGGCATTTTTCTTTGTCAGTTTCAATGGGGATGGTCATCTTGATGATGTGCCTCCTAAAGCAAAAATGACTGCATTCATAATCAAGTAGGAACTCTCTCCTGTCTTAAAAACACTTGGTATGAACAAGGTCCTCAGATGACAGCCATGAAAAATGCTTCCATTAAGAACATCTTGACTCAAAATCCACCCAGGAAGTTCAGGCCTTCCAGGTGGAAGAAAATTACAGATCTCATTTCTCCTAGGAAAAAACACCTAATAACAGGGTCCCTTTGATCTTTAAATCTAGAGAGTATGTTATAGTGGTTACCTTCCCTATCCCACTCTGTCCCTCACCCCAAGCCTGACCTGCATCTAGGCCTGGCCCTGTAGAAATTCCATTTGACCAACATCACACTACTACGTGCAAACAGATGATGCTAACTAAGGTCTAGACGTTTTGTGGTAAGACAGGCAGAAAACATCCAGCTTTCAAATTATATTGAATACCTTATAACCCCAAATCTCTGGCATCATGACTGACTTTCTCATCCACTCTATTTTGCCAGGAGGTAGGTTCATTTCCTCCAGTCCTGGAAATTTCTTCTGCCAGTATGAGGCTGATTATCTGCCTCTTATCTTGGAAAGCCTGATGATCATATGTTGATTCAGCCTTCCTGCTGCCTTGCCAAAGGGCTTGAATTGAAAATTATCACAAATCATTTGAAATTACTAGGACTTTTTTAATTTCTATGATTCAAAAATAGTATGAGACTCAGTCTTTTGCCTCAGAGAGCATCTAGTATCTAGTTATTCACATCCAAACAATAACAATAAAACAGTAAGTGAACACACCAAATTAATGCTGTGGACCAAGTGTGGAAAACTGTTTTCATCTCATCTGCTAACAAGTACTGTGTGATTATGTTCTGAGGGATTCTGAGGCACAATCCAGGTTCAAGGGCAAAGAGTGCTGAGAGGGCTTAACAATGTTAACATGGCTCTGGAAAGAGGGACTAATAACATAATTGTCAAGTGTTTATTCATTCCACAAATATCTATTGCATTGATACCTGTCTAATCTGTGTTAGTCACTTCTCTAAGTACCAGTGTTTCTATCATTATTGAATTTACATTCTACTGTGGGGAGCATGCAGTGAAAACTAACAAATAAATATGTATTTTTATCAGATAAGTGCAATGAAGGAAAGAAAGGATAGTAAATAATAAGGAATGCCATTTTAGCCAGGAACAGTGACATACACCTGTAGTTCCAGCTCCTCAGGAGGCTGAGGTGGAAGAATCACTTGAGCCCAGAGGTTTGAGTCTAGGCCTGGGCAGCATAGTGAGACCATATCAGGCCTGGGCAACATAGTGAGACCATATCAAGAAAGAAGGAAAGAAGAAAGAAAGAAAGAGAGAAAGAGAGAAAGAGAGAGAGAGAGAGAGAGAGAAAGCAAGAAGGAGAGAGAGAGAAAGAAAGAAGGAAAGAGAGAGAGAAAGAAAGAAAGAGGAAAGAGAGAGAGAGAAGGAGGTGGGAGGGAGGAAGGAAGGAAGGAGAGAGAGAGCAGCAGGGAAGAAGGAAGGAATAAAGGAATATTTTTAGACAAAAATGGGGATATCCCCTCAAGGTAGTGTTATTTGAGTAGAGAGCCAAATTAAATGAGTCATAATTTGAAGAGAACAAAACAGAGATAGTTCATCTTTACAATGTTTGGCACCTCGGCTATGACTTGAAGAACAGGGGTGGCTCAATAGTTAGGGGCTAGAATCAGCTGGAAGTGTCTGCATTCACATATTTTACCAACATCACATATTTGATGGTTAATGTTGACTCTTGGCTGAGACTTCAGCAGGGGTGTTGACTAGAACACCCACATAGGTCTCTCCACATGAATTAAATGAGAGTGAGTCCTGCAAACAACCAGGAAAAGGACATCTGAAGGTGGAGGGAACAGCATCTACAAAGACCACAGGACAAGAACCGACTCAGTATACTTGAGGCTGTTCAAGACCTGTGTGCCAAAGATAAATGAGTGAGAGGAAGATAGGCAGAAGCGTTCTGGAAGATAGTCAGGACAAGTCACATTGGACGGTAGTTCTCAATCTCAATGCACATTGGAGCCATCCAGTATGTTTTAATAATCCAGACATCCTGGGCAATACTCCCTTGGGATTTTTTATTGGCTTTTAGGGTCTCTGATTCCTTCACTGAAAATAATATTGCTGCTGCTGTTGTTGTTTATAAAGAAATATTTGGGTTTTTTGAACTTTTACTGAACCAAAGGACATCAACTCAAGAAGTCAAGTCCCTCTCTGGAGAGTTTGTATGAGGATAATGAGAGGACATGGCCTTTAAAGAGGTCGTTTCCCTCCAATAGGAAAACAGTTGGGCTTCATCAGGCTCAATAAGCTTCAGACTGTCGAGGCAGCTAAAACATGAGTCTGCCCCACATGGAGATTTGACCATCTTAGTGATCAAAACTTCAGATGAGGCCGTAGAGTTCATTCTGGTAAAGTGAGCATGGGTTCATGCAGGAACCGAGGAAGAAAGGTCAGACCGCAGTTTTGGCAGTCATATTTCATATGAAAGAAGATGTCTGAACACTAGTCACAAGAGTGGGATTGGCAGTTGTTGAGAACTGCAGGGGTCGGGGGAGGGAGGAAGGGAGGAGGGAGGGAGGCACGTGGCAACACAATGGGCACCTGATCCACTACTAGGGGAGAGAGGGTCAGCTAGAAGCCCAATTCACCCGCATGCTGCCCTCTTATATAGCAAATATTTACCTGTACCCCCAAACTCAATAAAATAACATAAAGAAAAATAAGATGTCAAACAGTAAAGTACACAGTGGTAGAGCTCTTCCTTGCTCTGAGTCCTGACTCCACCCCAGGGACTCCTGTTCTCCCTTTGGGTATAGATATCCTTTACTGCCTCTCCATCTCCTTTTCCTCCTTTCTTCAACCAAACACCAACTCTGGAAAACCATCAAGCTCTTTCACTCTATAGTATTATTGCAGATGTTGGCAACAATATCGTCCATTTTATATGTTCTTCTTACTAAGTGACCTTGACATTTCTCCCACTGAGTTGTGGAGTCTGTTCCCCTTACTCTTGAACCTGGATGAACCTTCATGACTGTCTCAAGAAGTAGAGTATGATAGACGTGATAGCACGTGACTCCTGAGGCTAGACTAAAACTATGCTGTGTACTTCCACCTTCTTCCCTGGAGACATTCACTCTTGGAACCCATCTGCCATTCTCTAAGAAAGCCCTGATGAGCCCAGGCAGAGAGGCCATGTAGAGGCCCAGTGTAGGTGTTCTTCTAGTCAACAGCCTCACTGAGGTCTCAGCCAACAGCTAGCATTAACCACCAAATATGTGAGTATGGACAGCTGCAGACAGTTCCACACTTTGAGTCACCCTGGGCCTTCAAGTCTTCTCAGATGAGGCCCCAAACATTGTAGAGTAGAAAAACGCTGATCCTGCTATGTCTTTTCCAAATTTCTGACTCGCAGAATCCTTGAGCATCATAAAATGGTCGTTTCATGCCAGTAAGTTTTGAGGTGGTTTGTTATCCACTATAGTTTGGATATTTGTCTCCCCCAAAACCTCCCGTTGAAATTTCAACCAAATGTTGGACCTGGGGCCTGATGGGAGATATTTGGATTATGGTATGGGGGTGACTCCCTCATGAATAGATGAATGTCCTTCCTTGGGGTAGGGTGTATGAGTTCTCACTCTATTACTGCCCTCAAAAACTTATTGATAAAAAGAGCCCTGTGCCTCCTGCTCTCTCTCTCTCTCTCTCTCCCTCTCTCTCTCTCTCTCTCTCTCTCTCTCTCTCTCTCTGTGTGTGTGTGTGTGTGTGTGTGTGTGTCTCTCTCTCTCTCTTGCGCACGCGTGTTTCCTCTCTCACCATGAGATTTCTGTACAAGCTGGCTTCCCTTCACCTTCCATAAGTGGAAGCAGCCTTGAGAAGACCAGAAGCCAAACAGATGCTTGTGCCACGCTTTTCATACAGCCTGAAGAACTGTGAGCCAAATAAACCTTTTTTCCTTATAAATTACCCAGCCTTGGTTATTCCTTGAAAGCAACATCAAATCAGCTAATAGAAAATTGGTTCCGAGGAGGAGGATGTTGCTATAAAGATACCTGAAAATGTGGAAATGGCTTTGGAACTGGTAATAGGCAAAGCTTGGAAGGATTTCAAGGGTTTAGAAGAAAACAGGAAGATGAAGACAAGGGAAAGTTTGGAACTTCTTAAAGACTAGCTAAGTGGTTGTGACCAAAATGCTGATAGAAACATAAGCAGTGAAGGTCAGGCTGATGAGAACTCAGATGGAACTGAGGAACTATTGGTGAACTAGAGCAAAGGTCACCCTTGTTATGCTACAGTAAAGAACTTGGCTGTGTTGTGTCCATGCCCTAGAGCTTTATGGAAGGTCAAACTTAAAAGTGATGACATAGGGTACCTGGCAGAAGAAACTTCTAAGTAGCAAAGGCTTCAAGAAGTGGCGTGGCTACTTTTAACAGCTTATGATCAAATACAGCAGCAAAGGAATGGCTGAAAAGTGGAATTTCCAATTAAGAGGGAAGCAGAGTGCAGAAATTTGGGAAATTCACAGTCTAGCCAAGTGGTAGAGAAGGAAAGAGCATTTTCAGGAAAATGGAAGTGTGCTGCAGAACAACCACTTGCTAGAGTAATTAGTATGGATAAAAGGGAGCTAGGCACTAATCTCAGGACATTGGGGGAAAGGTCTCAAAGACATTTAAGAAATCTTTGAGGCAGCCTCTCTCTTCACAGGGCCAGAGACCTAGGAAGACAGGATAGTTTTGGGGAACAAGTCTAAAGTGCTGGTGCCCTGTGCACTCTGGGGATGCTGTCCTCTCAGCCCAGGCACTCTGGCTCCAGCTATGGCCCAAAAAACCCCAGGTAATGCTCAGACCACCATTCAGAAGAGCTCAAGTCATAAGTCTTGGTGGTTTTCATGTGATGTTAAATCTGCAGGAACCCAGAATGTGAGAATGTTGGAGGCTCAGTGGCTTACACCTAAATTTCAGAGGATGTATTGGGACATCTCAGAGCCCAGGCAGAAGGCTACCACAGGGACACAGCTGCCACAGAGAGCCTCTACTACAGTAGTCCCTAGTGGAACTGTGCAAATGGGGCTGCCGCAGGGACCACAGAATTCCAGAGCCACCAGCAGTGTGCCATCTCAGCCTGGAAAAGTCACAAACATTTAACTCCAACTCATGGGAGCAGCCACATGGTCCATGCCCAGCAAACCCAAGAGGATGGGAGTGCCCCAGACCTCAGGAGCACACACCTTTCACCAGTGTACCCAGGATGCGGGACATGGAGTCAAGGGAGATTATCTTGGAGCTCTAAGATTTAATGTCTGCCCTCAGGGTTTCAGACTTTGCATGGAGCCTGTTTACCCCTGTCGTTTAATGTCTCTCTTTTGGAATGGGAGTACTTGCACAATGCCTGTACCACCATTGCATTTTAGTAGTAAATATTTTGGTTTATTTTTATTATTATTTTACGGGCATATAGCTGGAAAGAACTTGCCTTGAGTCCTAGATGAGATTTGAGACTTTGAATTTTGGGGTTGTTGCTGGAACAATTTAAGACTTTGGGGACTATTGAGGAGGGATGATTGTATGTGAGAAGAAAATGAATTTTGAGGGGCTAGGGATAGAATGCTATAGTCTCGATGTTTGTCCCCCCAGACTTCATGTTGAAATTTGATCCCCAGTGTTGGAAGTGGAGTCTAATGGGAGATGTTTGAGTCAAGGGGGAAGATCCCTCATGAATAAATTAATGACCTCCCTCAAGAGTGAGTGAGTTCTCATTCTCTTAGTTCAGTGAGAGTTGGTTGTTAAAAAGAGCCTGGCACTTTCTCTCTCTCTTGCTTCCTCTCTCACCATGTGATCTCTGCACATGCTGGCTCCCTTTCACCTTCCACCATGATTAGAAGCAGCCTAAGGCCCTCACCCGCTGCAGGTACTGGTGCCAAGCTTCCTGTAGAGCCTGCACAACCATAAGCCAGTAAATCTCTTTTACTTTGTAAATTACCCAGGCTCAGGTATTCTTTTACTTATTTATTTATTTATTTATTGAGTTGGAATTTTACTCTCTCACCCAGTCTGGAGAGCAGGGACACACTTACGGCCACCACAGCCTTGATCTGCTGGGCTCAGGTGATCCTTCAGCCTCAGCCTTCCAAGTAGCTGGAACTACAGGCGTGGGCTACCACGCCCCGCTTAATGCTTGGATTCAAATCCTGGTTCAGGCCACTTACTAGCGGGCATGACTAGGTCAGGTTCTCTTGAGCCTCAGTTTCTTCACCTGCAAAACGGTGTTGGAGCCTGAGGTGAGGTACAAAGTATATAAATGAGTCTACAAAATAAGCTCTCAATCTTTCTCTTCTCCTCCTTCTCCTCCTATCCCCACTAGGGTTATGGGAGACTTCATGTTTTAGCCCAACACCCTGTACTAAGGCCATAAAGCTGCAAGTAGTGGCCTCTTCCCTCCTTGGATGTCCAACCACACGGACTTCTAAGTTTCTGTCTACCTATATAACCATCTTTCCTATGGAGGCCCTAAGTGCTCATGCGATAACTAGAAGTAGCCATATCAGCTTAGAGTTGAAAAGAATTCAGCCTTGAAGTTCTACAGTCACACACATCACTGCTTGCTCGTCTATTTCATCATCATCAAAGAAACAACAACTCAGTCTCTCACATCTCCTTCTCTGAAAATAATCTCTTCATAATTTCTAGGTAAACTCATTGTTCTACCTTTGAACAAGTCCTCTGGCCTGGCTGTGACCCCAGACACTCTCTGGCAGTCCCTTCTCCCAGATTCTAAGGATGCTGGATGAGTGTGCAGAGTGAGAAGAAGAAAGGACCTACAGGGGTACCAATTAGAAAGCCCCAAAGCAGTGATGGGGGCCAAAGAAAAGGAGTATTGAGAAGGAAAGGTATCCCTCTTTTCCCAGGGTAACCTTTCCAAAAACAGGCCTTTTTTTTTTTTCATCAAAATCCCTAACTCATACATATTCTTGGGCGTCTGGCACTATAAAGCTTCAGATATTCTGCCCTTGGCTTTTACAGAACTCAACAAAAACTGATACTGAGATCATTCAAGGTGAATGGGAACATGACAGATTATGCCTATGACGGGTGTTAGACAGGATATTCATTCAATAGGCTTCCTACAGCCATCCAATTGTCAGAATCTCTTCACCATAGTATAACTGTTATTTTCATCACCACAGGCACAGCCATTTTAGGAGGGAACCTTCAAACCCTGTCCTTGTTTCAGCAGAGGGGAGTTTTCACACCTGCCTTAGTCTGCTCTGGCTGCTATAACAAATTATCATAGACTGGGTGGCTCAGACAGCAAAAATTTATTTCTCACAGTTCTGGAGGCTGGAAGTCTGAGATCATCAGAGATTCAGTGTGTTTGGGTTCTGGTGAGGGTCCCCTTCCTGGCTTGTAGATAGCTGTCTTCTCCTTATATCTTCACATAGTGGAGAGAGAGAGAGAGAGAGAGAGAGAGAGAGAGAGAGAGAGAACCCTCCTGTCTCTTCTCATCAGGGCATTAATCTCAACCTGACTCTACCTTCATGACCTAATTACCTCCCAAAGTTCCCATTTGCAAATGCCATTGACACTGGGGATGAATTGGGGGTGAGGAGGACAAACATGAAATCCATAACAATACCCTTCTCCATGATGGTGGAGTAACAGAGCCAAACTTCCAGAACCCTCCTCAATCCCCGACTCCTCTCCCGTGGAGCAGGGGCCAACTTGGTCACAGCAGGATACTCCCTAAATCAGTTCCCCTCTCCCCTGCCTTGAGGAAGTACAGAAAGGGCCAGGACTCTCTGAGTTAGGACATCAAGAGGCAGCCCACAGGCTGCCAATCTCTCACGGGCCTTCCTCTCTCTGCAAGCAATGAACACGTGAGCCAGAACTGGCCCTCCCAAAGCCAGTTAAATGCATGTGCTAGAAGCCCACTACACCCCCAACACCCTCACAGACCTAAGTTTGAGGGGCAGCAGGAGGCCCTCATTTGGCCCAAGGCCCCCCGCCAAGGTCTCCAATTCACCTAAGAATCCTGAACTTTAGGGTTCCTGGGCACCTGACACCACTAATGTAGCTGAAACATTAATCACATTCCGGGTACTTTTAGCTGCTCTTCACCAGCTGGAACCTGAAAACAGGAAGAAATAATTAGATGACTCCCCAAGCAAACCATCTTTTATTTTTTCACCTACTATGAGCCTGACACTGTCCTCACAGAAAGGCCCTCTTGCTAGCCCTGCTTAGAGGTGAGGCGAGGGAAGCTCAGGGAAGATATGTTAACTACCCAAGGTCACAGAATTAGTAAGTGGCTGAGGTAGGAGTAGAAACCCAGTCTGTCTGAAATTTTACATCTACTCTCAAGTGCTCTGCTAGCCAGCTTCTCGTGTGTTTTACAACTGAGAAAACAGATCCAGAGAGGCTCGATAGTTTTATAAGTTTGCACAACTAGCACCAGAACAAGGATTTGAAGTCACTTCAGTACTCAATCACTATCACTTGCTTATGAGGATGTGGAAGACTGCAGAAGATAAGGAACTTGCCCCAGGCTACAGAGAGTTAGTGTAGGGCTGAGTCCAAGGTCAGTGCCCTTCTTATGTCACTGGCCCTCAGGTATCTCTGTATGGTTCGCGCGAATACTCTCCACTACTGACAAACCCTCCCGTTCTCTACCTAAGTCCATCCCTGCAAATTGTCTCTTAGACCTCTAAAGTCCACTTATCGCTATGTGCACAGAGCCTTGGTGTTAGGTTCCAGGGTCCTTTTAATGAGATGCACATCTCAGTTTCACTTGACTCGTTAGCTAAAGTTTAACCAGTGATGGGATTCTGGAGTCGTCCAAAGTGCACCAGTGTAGCAATCTGCAGTTACAGGTAGTGGGTGCATGAGCCCTGAGTCTGGCATTCGTGGGCTCTGTGGCTGCCTCTTTGTTCTCTGGGGAGGCAGAAGGCCAACTGGTTGCAGGGAGTTATTTGGTAATCCCTGTTTAGGAGACACCTCGTTGGGAGAAAGAACAACTACATAAAAAACCTATTCCCTGCCCTAAAGTGCCTTGGCAGCAAACACAGAATTCAGGAGGCTAGAAGCCACCATGGAGGTCACGGAAACCCCCCACTGGTCTTTCAGGAGGCATCAAAGTGAACACAGCAGGAGATCCTATGTAATCAGTGCAAATGTATACAGCACAGAACATTCTGGGAGTGCAGATAAGAGCAGATCAGAGGCAGAGACACGGAGACTCCATGTCGCCAAGACAGATAACTGGAGAAAGAGTATTGCCCAGGTTCCAGTCACTATTTACGCCCCCACTCCCAGTCCTGAGCCTTTTTCCTGTACACAATATTGCTGTTCTAACCCTCATTACTCATAGCAGCTCTTGTGACCTGAGTTGTCACTTGGGATGAGACTCCCCGCCCCTCATGCCGGTCAAGGCAAACATACTCTTGCGTGCTGTGGTACTGGGGAATTTGGGAGTATCGTGCTCAGCCTCATAACGCTTGGATAATGAGTTGAAATTGGAGGTGAAGTTTCAATCATCAGTCAAGTTCCTCAGTGTCACAGGGTAGAAATACACTCAGAGCCTACAGACGCCAACAATGAGAGTTTCATCGCAAGGATCCTCCGACATACAGTGTAGAAGAAAAATCGAAACAGTCATCCCACTCTTACTTCTCCTAGTTCGGGATGCCACCCAGAAGGGGCACAGCAGCATCCAGGACTGACCCCTGAGCTGGGATACTCACCCTATCACTGTCTACTCTATACTTAGCTTTACCAGATAAAGATATAGTAGAGTTCTTTTGATACCACCTGGTACAAAGCACCTCTCTCAGGCAGAGCCAACTTCTTTTACCCTGAGGCCATTTGCTTTTTGGTTCATATGACAGTCTCCAGTTCCAGCCACGATGTCAGGTGAACAATTGGTTTTATTTCCGTAACAAAGCATTCCACGTGGATTATGGGTACCAAGACAGGAAAGTAAAGCAAAGTAAAAGAGGTGGGCCCAGTTCTATCTGTGTATGTCAGTGAGGTTTCATGAACTCCTTCTTTCTTCCATCCCAACCACCTTAGTTCTCTTGCCTATCTTTGAGATCATTCTCTCTTGGGCCAGGCTCAGAAGGAAATTTCTCTGCCTTTGGAGAAGCCCAGTATCCAAGGCCTGCCTCTGTGTTGCAAGCATGCAGCAAGAATCCAAGATGCGGAGAAGACTTGGGGAGAAAGAATATGGGAGGTGAGCAGCGTGAGCAGAGCTGAATAGTTCAGCCACAGCCCGGTGGCACTGAGTGCCACCTGGCTCAGAGCTACTAATTTAGGCAGCTGTCACACTCTGGCTTAGTAGCTCTCTTGGGACTGTGGTATGTTGGCCATTTGCTTCCTGAGCCTGCTCGACTGCAGACAGAAAGAAGATAAAGACATTCCTTGGATTCCCTGCTCCTCTCCTTAGGATGTCATCTACTTTGGGAAGCAGATAATGCTAGGGTTTGATGACTTTAATGCTTCTGGAAGGGCCTTTTAAGGTTATGCTCTCTAACCTCCTTACCAAAGCAGGTATTTGAGGGAGTTACCAAAGTTACCAAAATAACTCCCTCAAATACCTCAATGTTAGAATTACACAAGGAACTTTTGAAAATTATAGATTTTTCAAATCAGAATCACAGGAGAAAGGGGATGCCCGGGGTTCTATATTTTGAAAAACTCTCCATGAAATTCTGAGGGCCAGCCACTTTGGAACCAGCTAAACCAAACTGATGTTGGAGGGAGGATCTGGAGACTGTACCAGGTATCAATTTGCACAAGTGAGGGTCATGTGGGAAGGTCATGTTCAATGGGGAGCTTGTGTTCAGATGCCTTGGGTCAGGAAATCATTGGCTGTGGTAGTGAAGAAGAAGGTAGAAGCGCATATGATTCCCCAACCTGCCACTAAGAACGTTGGTCTGATCACCTGTGGAAAAGGGCGCTACAAACAGAAATTAAGTGGCTGCTTTCATAATAGATTCTGGTCACAAGCAGTAGGGCCCCTGAATATGACAAACAGACACAAAATGAAAACATACTTCCAATGGTGTGTTGGCAATAACCTGCACCCGTTTAGAAGAATAAATTGTTAAATTTTCAAGAATTTTGCAAGCAACTTGACATCAAGTTGGTAGCTTGAAATAAACCATAGTGAGACTATTTACACTGTGGGAATTGGAAAATGCTACAAATCAGAGCCTTTCTTTGGTTTTCTGCAGAACCAGTTGCTAAACATTTACCAGAACCCCACTGCCTCCTTTCCACTCTTTGGGAATACAGTGTCTTTGGTACGTAGAATGTTTGATGATCAGCCACATAATCATGGAGCCATCAGCAGCAGGGATGGGCATGAGGTGTCTTCTTCAAGTAATTTGGAGGCATTTATATCAACAAGTAGGGTAATCGCAAGGAACACAGGAGGACTGATGTCAGCATATGTGAAACCCTGTCCCCCTGCTGATCCCAGGGATCCCCTGCCCCCCTCCATCACAACCTCCTCTGAGGTTTCTGCCCTGCCCATGACCCCATCAGGTCTTTGCCTGGGTTTGTTTGTGTTTTCGGGCTGTGGTGACAAAACACCACTTTTACCAGACCGTGTTTCTCTCTCCCCTGCCATTTAGTGTGATCTCCATTATTCATGAACTCTTCTAATTTTCTTAATGCCAAAAGCTTTGCTGCCAGAGGCACAGAATTGATTTTGTGGATTGGTTTGCACACTTTGAGATGCTCTTATTTACTTATCTGAAAGGATTCTACCCTGGGCTGGGCGTCAAACTGGGCCAGGCAGTGCAGGGCATTGGGTTTCTAGGCCACATTACCTTGGAAACCATGAGGCTCTCAGATGAGGCCCAAGAGGGCCTGTAGCACAATGAGACCTCCTCCCCAAGGCGTCCCCACAGCTCTCCCTTGCACTGGGTAAATGAGACGCCAAAGGCCTACTGCCAAATTCTACTCTGGCCAGCTCCCAGCTGTAGAAATGTTCAAACAACATTTGTAAAAATGGATTCCATTGAGGACATTAAGCCTTCTAAATGGTCATGCCCCATTAGGCTCTATTTACTCTGAATGAAATGCATGGTGTAGGAGAAGGTTGGGCTTTGCAACCAGACACACTTGCGTTCAAACCCCAGCCCTACTGTAGAAGCAATTACCCCATCTCTCCAGCCTCTGTTTCCTCATTTGTAAAGTGAGCCTGTGTGTAAACTAAGTGGCAAAAACCATGGGAGCACTCACAGCAGGACTTGGCACTAATAAATGTCCAATAACAACAGTGCCCTCTGATGACCAAGAGCTTCTTACCAACCTTGTCTGAGAATTAAAAAGGGCAAAGTGCTCTGCCATGGACTGAATCTCTTTGGCCCTTGCTGTAGACCCAATAATGCCCCGCCTCTCTCAAAAATGTCCACATCCTTGTCTCTGGAACCTGTGATTGCTACCATACATGGCAAAAGAGTTTTTGGAGGTGTGATTAAGTTAAAGATTGTGGGATGGAGAGGTAATCCTGGATTATCCAGGTGGGTCCACTGTAATCTCCAGGGTCTCCAGGTGAAAGAAGGAGGCAGAAGAGTGAGAGTCAGAGGAGGAGCGGTTGAGACCAAAGCTGAGGCTGAGGGTTGCAATGTGAATTTGCAGATGCAAGGCTGCTGGCTTTGAAGCTTGAGGAAGGGGCCATGAGCCAGGGAACACAGGAAGCCTCTATAAGAAGGAAAAGGCAAAGAAGTGAATTCTCCCCTAGAGCCCCCAGAAGGAACTCTGTCCTACTAACACCATGATTTTAGTCTAGTGAACCCCATTTCAGGATTCTGACCTCCAGAACTGTAACGCTGTAAATTTGTGCTGCTTTAAACTACTTAATGTGGTAATTTGTTATAGCAGCAACAGGAATCTAATACAGTCTTTAATTCCTCTGTACCCTAGAAGATCTCCCAACACCTGTCCTTAATTTTTGGAACTTACCTGGAATCCCCAGCTTGGTTCTGACCCTCTTGAATAGCAGAACCATCCAGCCCTATCTAGACGAAGGAGAAGTTAAGTCTGACTTGGAAAGGAACCACAACAGTAAGTAACATTTAGTGCTTCGAAGTATGTTGCACATATTAATTCATTTCATCTTCACCACACATCTATTAAGTGGGTACTTTATATCCCCCTTTTACAGATAGGAAAGCTGAGGGACAGAGTTGTTAAGTAATTTATCCAAGGCCCACACAACTGGAAATTGAGACGAAGATTTGAACCCAGAAAGCCTCTCTCCAGAGTCCAAAATCTCTGGACCACCGCTCTATGTGGCCACAAGTCTACACCCTGAGAGTGAGGTGCTGAATAGGTCTGCTTAGGTTTTCCACTCCAGGGACTCACCCCATGGCTTGGTCTTTCCACACTCTCTGAAAGCCAAAGAGTGGCTGGAGAGAAAGAGGACGGAACCAGTATACCACATCATTTCTGGAATGCAATCACTGTCAGACCCCAGAAAACTTTCCAAGATGCTTAGAAAGGACTATTCTGGAAGGACTGGCCCCTCGCATGCAAATCTCTCCTATAGGCTTTTCTTTTTGCAGAGACTCAGGAAAAGTTTGCAGTCACCTCCCAGCTGGCCAGGCAGGTGCAGGGGTTCTACATGACAGGACACCTACTGCCCACCTGGACACTCCAGGGTGGTTCTGACACAGGCATTAGACAAGAGAAGAGTACAATGATGTCGCTGATGGCTTATTAGGAGAGTTAATCTTTGAAAGGTGCTTAGAACATTGTGTGGTCCACAGTAAGACTATGTAAGCACTTGTTTCTTTCCCTGCCTGAAAAGCGCCGATAGAAGAGTTACGTAAGGCATCACTTCTCAAATTTAATGTGCACGTACATCATCTTGGAAACTTGTTTATGTGCAGATTTTATTTGGGTTCTAACAAGGTGATGCAATTACCACTGGTCTACAAACTGGAGTTTGAGTATCAAGGATGCAAGACACTGGTAACATAGCCCAGAAAGCCAGCCTTGTTATGGGAAGGAACCCTGAGTCCAGTGTACACTCTGACTGCAGCTCGAGGTCTGGCCTTGAAAACCCCTTCTCCCTTTCTGGGCAAGCAGCTCTGGCCAGGAGGCATCCCTCAGCCTGGCCAGGAGGGTGGCAACGGGCCATTTCCACTGACGCTTCCAGCCACGTCTCAAGCACGAACAAGGCCCTTAGCCAGCAGGCTGAGGAAGGAGTTGACTGGCAGAAGCCTAAACCCTTCAAAGCCTCCCATCTCCTCCAAGATAAACACCAAGCTTCTTGGGATTCACACCCGTGTCAATGCAACTCAAAACCCTGATCTCTTTTCCACCGCACCACACAGCCTCCCAAACTCTATGTCTGTAAGAAGACAACCTCCCTCCCACTTGATCAAATACTGTTTTCTCACTGGGAAATCCCTTTCCAGCCAGGCTTGTGTGCTTACACAGGGCAAACTGCACTCCTCTTAGCCCCTCCAAGCCCCTTTTGTGTCCCTCTTCAACTCCTAAGCTGTCACTTCTCAAAGTGTGGTCCGTGAACCAGCAGCAACAATAGCAACGTCACCTGGGAGCTTGCTAGAAATGCAGACTCTCGGGCCCCACCCAGACCTGCGGAATCAGACGCTGTATTTAACAAGATCCCTGGTGAGCTGTGTGCATGTGGAAGTCTGAGAAACACTGGCTAAGGCCACTTTTATTTATGCCTTTGCCTCACGGTTCTTGCTCAACCCCCATCTCAACTTCCCTTTCCCAAGCGGGTCAGCGTGACCTAGATGTGGAGTGTAAATTTAGCCTCCCCTCCCACTCTCCTCGGTTATCTCTGCTTTCAGACGCTTCTAGTCCATTCCTCTATCAGGGACGATTCTGCAATCCCACCCCCCATTAGACCCAGAATGTGTCACTTGTTTTCCTTTAAGAAACTTTGCTATGATTTTTTTCTTTCTAAATGGAAAAAATAGTTTTCTTTTAAACTGTGACCAGACAGACTGCTCTACAAAAGTTCCTGAGTTTTCTGCTCTGCCCTGAGAGTACCCACACCTCAGAAGAAGGATCTGCCTTGGTGGGACAAAGAGGAGACACTGCCACTTGGGAACAGCTCTATGTAGAGTTCTTGTCTTTGCAGCGTCTTGGATTGCAACATAGCAAAATTGTAAACAGCAGCTATTCCTCATGAGACAAGAGCCAGGCTGGTCCAGGTCATCCCAGGGCAGGTGGGATTATTCCAAGGAGTGGCTTTCAGAAAGGAGTCAGTAGAGACCTTCTTTAAGGCTCTGAGTTCCCAAGGACAAATTTCTAACTTAATTGTGATGTAATAAATGATCCCACCCCTCTTTTTACCTACCTCCCACCATGAGAACAGCCTTTGAAGTGCTTCACTAGGGCTTCCTAGACTGTACTTTAAATTTTTAATATCAATTTGTCTCAAAACATAACAGTAGATGCATGCTTTTCTACACATACCTAGAGATTAAAAAGTACATGCAGAAAATTTGTAAAATAAATACAGACACTTCTATAAAAGGGAATAAAAACTAGTTCAGCAAGTGGAGATGATCACTGATAAAATTGAAGTCTCTTTTCTTCCTATCTTAGCCCTATACATTGAACATAGCCACACAGTTATGTGGTATACACTAATGCAAGTATGTGCCAAGACACAAAACACTTTTATAAAATTGGATTACACCATACAGTGCTATACACTGCTTTTTAACTTAATAGATGTGTACTATCTTGTGTCATTAAACACTCTGAAAACATTATTATTCACATCATGAAATTCTGTCATATGGTTCTCATTATAATTTATTTAGCCACTCCTTAAATGCTGACTATTTCTTTTGTTTCTATTTGTTTGCTGTTTTACATTTTTGATATTTTTATTATGCATTTGATATTATTTGATATCTTTATTATTTATCATTTGGATAAAAGAGTTATTGAACTCTTATTTATTTTGCAAACATTTATTGAGCACCTACTAAATAACAAGCATGCTGCAGGGTGGTGAGAATGTAAAGATGAATTTTTGAGGGCCTCACACAGTCCTGTGAAGCGGCAGGCAGGTAAACAAGTGTTCAAAGTGTAGCAGGGCCTATAGTAAATGACGGACAATGAAAAAAGAGAGAATCCTTCATCACAAATAGCAAGATGCCCAAGGAATCCTTAGCATGGATGATCATTTCAGAGTCATCTGTTCCCTCTAATGTAAACATAATTGTCACTTACTTACACATTTATCTTCTCTTATGCATGTCTGTGTTAATGATGGTAATGTTTCTTCGCAACATTTTTCATATCTATCACATTTTCTTTTCTTTTTCTTTAAGAAAGTAGAAAGAAGTAAATTTTATTATTCACCTTTCACAGATTGGAAAGGGGGCCAACACTCAGAGGCAAGTGTGGCCTCGAAGGGTCATGAAATGGGTATATTTAAGGGTCCTTGGGAAGGAGGATTTGGGTCCAAAGGAGTGTCCAGGGCTGTGGGTCTTTGATGTTGATTGTAGTCACATGAGTCATGGATCTTGAGGTTGCCTGGACATTATCATCTCCTGCCCTCAGGTGGTGGGCTAGATGAGAAGAGACAAGGGGAGAGAGCTTCCCCGCAAGAGACTTGTTAGACATTTGCAATCCATAAACTCCTTGACCAAAAGGTGGTCTTATATCATTTCTATGGCTTTGGCCAGTCAAGGGGTGATGTTTGCCCTTTTGCCTTGATAAGGAACCTGAAATTTTACTAGATATTATTATGCTAAATCATGAATTGAAAGATTGGGCTGTCCTGGTCTTGCATCTGATAAAGATTTGCCAAGGGGTGGACTAGGCTGCCAGCTTGGCCTGCAGTAGAATGTCTAAGGTCTACCTAAAACCTGCCTATTGGAAATGTATCTCATCTGTGTCTAACCTGTGCTAGATTCAAAGTGTATCAGGGGTAAAGTCTAAGCAAAAATGGCTATGCCAAAGCAAAGAGACTACACTAAACTAAGTTGATTCTAGGTTTCTATAGGTACCTCTTTTCATTCCCACCTCTTGCTATTTTGAAAAATATTCTTATTTGCACCTGTGAATAGGGAAAAAGATCAGGATTTCTGTAGCTACTTCCTGCTGAACATAGGGCATAGAGCTGTACCTACCTGTCTAGAGCAAGAGGAGGGGATGAGGAGACAGGAGCCCATGGAGTTAAGTATTTTTAGTATTTGTATACGAAGCACTGTGTACAAGCATACACTATTAGAATTAACACTACTATAATAAAGGCCATTATAGCCATTGCTATGTCGAGGCTTTGATGTCTGATAAAATGTATTTATAGTTAACCCAGTGGGCTTGATACCCATTACAGGAGTCCAGGCAGATTCCACTGTTGCACCAGTGAGTTTCAGAGTCCATATATGTCTGTCTCTGTGGCTTGTCTTCAGGCTTAGAAGGTGATACTTCATACCGAGAAAGACTGAGGTAATGTGGTGCTCCACTCGGTGTAGCTCATCTGGCCACCAGATGAAAGGGTCAACTGTGGCCTTGAAAGGCCGCAAAATAGGCATATTCAAGGGCCTTTGGGTAGAGGGATTTTGGCCCAAAGGAGTGTCCAGGGCTGCGGGTCTTTGATATTCTATCACATTTTCAATATCAAGACACAGCTTCCCCAACTTCATGAAGCACCAATCATCCTCTGCAGTTCTCCATCTCACTTACCCCCCACCCCCACCTTTTTTTTGAATCAGGGTCTCATGTTGTCACCCTAGCTGAAGTGCAGTGACATGATCATGACAGTCATGGCTCATGGCATCCTCAACCCCCTGGGTTCAGGTGATCCTTCAATCTCAGCATTTCGAGGAACTGAGACCACAGAAGCACCACCATGCCCGGCTAATTTTTAAATTTTTTATAGAGACAAGGTTTTGCTATGTTGCCCTGACTGGTCTCGAACTCCTGGGCTCAAGCAATCTGCCCACCTCGGCCTCCTAAAATGCTGAGATTACAGGTATGAGCCATTGTGCCCGACTTTTATCATTTTTTTTCTAGTAAGTTCGGAAGCAATGCTGGGACAGCAAGGATAGGATCCATCACCCTTGGAGAAGCCTGGAAAGGTGGGCTTCCAGTCACATGTGCAGGGCTCTGGGTAAGACTCCAGATCCAGCATGGGATTAGTATACAAGGCAAAAGCCAGCAGTTCAATGCTATTAATTAGTTCAATGGGATATAAGTAAGAGGAGAAAGTCTACAGCTCACCCAGGTGCTTTGAGTCACCCAGGGTCTCACTGCACATGTCACCGACTCAGACTCCACCAATGCAGCTATGAGCAAGAATCTCCCTACTACCGTACCTCTTGTGATGATCACAGACACATGACCATATATACACTGATATGGTGTGCTTGTTACCATTTGGGGTAAGTCCACACACTCCCAGATAGGGAGTTAAAGTTTGTTTAACTTGTCCAGTGGTGAGGGTTTGTATTTGAACTCAAATGTATCGTTCCTATTGTCAGTCTCCTAGAACAAGGCAGCCTCTCATTTAGACATTAGCCCTTACATAGAAAAGAGAATAATAATCATGGAATTAATAGCAACATTGAGAGATTGCTATGTGCCAAGCACTGTCATAAGTGCTTTACAAGTAGAAACTCATTGAAAACCCACAAAATTAAGAATAGCTCCATCATTTGTATAGATGAAAAAACTGAGATCCAGAGAGGTTAAGGCCAAGGTCACCAGCTGGTCAGTGGCAGAATCATCACTCAGGATCTCAACCATTACATCCCACCCTGGGGATTCTCAGCTCTAAGACTTGGAGTCTAGAATCTAGAACTCTAGGAGTCCTGACACGCATGAGAGAATCCCCAGATGGAATGGGACAGATGGCTTCTGTCACTAAAAAGAGCTAAACAGGAAGTAGCTGATAAGTGAACTGCAACTCCTGAATTCCTGGTTCCTACATCACCAATCTCTGTGCCCAATTCCAGGGATTCAGAATCAGAATTTCCATGAGTGGGGCCTGCAATCAATATTTATACACCCACTGATTTTGTTGCACCCAATTCATGAGGCCACATTAGGAACCATATTATCAGATTGCTATTCTGTGTGTCAGTTTCCCTTCTGTTTTCAAATATGTCATAAAGTCTTCTTAGAAAATTTAGGGACAATCTAGAGGCCAGGGTAGAAGAAGCAGAAGCAGTTAATGTGAACTCCCCAAGGGGTTAGATAAATCTCAAAGGATAAGAGCTAGAACCATAAGAACTACTTGCTTGGACTTTGAGAGGTTGAAGTAGTTGGGACTGATGGAATCAGATGAGAAATGTGCCCTGCCACAATGATCAGACACTACTGCCCGTGAATGACAGGAGTTGAAGCAGAGAGCTCAGGCACCACTCAGACATTTACCTGAGGCACCACCAAATAGAATTCCAAGCTATCACATCATCCTAATTTGAATCTCATCAATGTCTAATTTTTATATAAGCAGCTTGTACCTACATAGTTCACAAAATGGTCCCTGTAAAGAAGACACATTGATTAAAACCTAAACTATAAAATATTGTAGATAGACTATGTATAGTACATCATGGTGGCATTTGTTAAACCAATCATCCATCATCAGGCATATTCTAACAGTCTGCTTTGGGTTGGATCATGTCCCACAAAAGCATAGTGAAGTCCTAACCCCCAGAACCTGTGAAGGTGATATTCTTTGGAAATAGGGTGTTTGCAGATGATCAACTTAAGATGAGGCCATGAGACAGATTCTCATTCATTTTCTCTCTCTCTCTCTCTCTCTCTCTCTCTCTCCTCCCCTCTCTCTCAGCCTTCAGAAGGAAGAAATCAACCCTGCTGGCACTTTCATCTTCGACTGTAGACTGCAGAGCTATAAGACAATAAATTTATATTGTTTAAGCTACCCAATTAGTGACACTTTGTTATAGCAGCACCAGCAATATACACCACACTTCATGACTGCAACATGTGAGCTTGTCAATTAGACAATTGTCAACTAGACAATTTATATAATGATAAATCTCTTAGCTAGACTTCTTTTTTTTTTTTTTTTCAGTTGGAGTCTCACTCTGTCGCCCAGACTGGAGTGCAGTGGCCGCTCCCGGCCACCGCAGCCTCGACCTGCTGGGTTCCGGCGATCCTTCCGCCTCAGCCTTCCAAGTAGCTGGAACTACAGGCAAGCGCTACCATGCCCGACTGATTTTTTATTTATTGTAGAGATGAGGTCTCGCCAAGTTGCCCAGGTGGGTCTCGAACCCACGGGTTCAGGCAATCCACTCACCTCAGCCTCCCAAGGCATGGGATTACAGGCTGAGCCACCGAGTCCGGCTAGACATCTTTAATTTATTTAATTTTTTTTGGAGTCTGACTCTGTCGCTCAGGCTGGAGTGTAGTGGCACACTCACGGCCACCCCAGCATCAACCTGTTGGGCTCCAGCGATCCTTCTGCCTCAGCCTTCCAAATAGCCAGAACTATAGGCGCACTACCATGCCTGGCTAATTTTTGATTTATTGTATAGATGAGGTCTCGCTAAGTTGCCCAGGCTGGTCTCAAACCCATCGGCTCAGGCAATCTACTCACCTCGGCCTCCCAAAGTGCTGGGATCACAGGCTGAGCCACCAAGCCCAGCCAGCTAGACTAATTCTAAAATGAACCCAGCTTTGCAAATCACAGATTTTTTTATTTTTTTATTTTTTTTGAGTTAAAGTCTCACTCTGTCGGCCAGACTGGAGTATAGTGGCCGCTCCTGGCCACCGCAGTCTCGACCTGCTGGGTTCCGGCGACCCTTCCGCCTCAGCCTTCCAAGTAGCTGGAACTACAGCTGTGTGGTGCACGTGCTACCACACACGGCTAATTTTTTTATTTATTGTAGAGATGAGGTCTCGCCAATTTGCCCAGGCTGGTCTCAAACCTGTGGACTCAGGTAATCCACTCACCTCAGCCTCCCCAAGCTGAGTCACCGAGCCCGGCTACAGATTTTTTTAAATCTTGTTCATTTTTTTAAAATTTTATTTTAAAGATGTGGATACAAGTCAGGGTTAGGTACATAAGTGGTCTACATGCAGGTGAAGTTTCAGCCTCCCACTGGTCCTCACTTTCCCTGTTTTAGAATCAGATGATATGTGCCCCACCCCTCCCCTGACAGTGTCCAGTTACTGCCAATCCCTTTCTTGTAGTATGATGATAAATGTTCAGGATCCACTTACGAGTGAGAATGTGTGGTATTCAGTTCTTTTTCTGCTGTGATAGATCACTGAGTATAATGGACTCTAAATCCATCCAAGTTGCTGCGAAGTCCATAATTTTGTCATGAACCACAGATCTTAAAGTCAAGCATCATTGTGCATATCTTTAACAAGGAAGGACATAGAAAGAAAGAGATGGACAGGAATAGCAGTCCCAGATTCTTAATGAGACATTGGCTACCACCACAGGTTGAAGATGGATACACGCAGAGAGGAAGGTCCAAATGAAAGTGTGCTCCCTATCCCAGTGTTCTTGTCTGATGAGCTACACTGATCACATGTGAGTTTCCAGAACTTCTTTTGTCCCTCTGACCCTGTCCTAAAAACTCTGGAAAGGCAGAGAGTCTCTTGCTTATTGTATCCTCTATTTTGGTGCCTAGTATATTTGGCCCTCATTATTTGCACAATTAATATATATATATATATATATATATATTTTTTTTTTTTTTTTTTTCGAGTTGGAGTCTCACTCCATCACCCAGACTGGAGTGCAGTGGCCGCTTCCGGCCACCGCAGCCTCGACCTGCTAGGCTCCGGAGATCCTTCCGCCTCAGCCTTCCAAGTAGCTGGAACTACAGGCGCGCGCTACCACGCCCAGCTAATTTTTTGACTTATTGTAGAGATGAGGTCTCGCCAAGTTGCCCAGGCGGGTCTTGAACTCATGGGCTCAGGCAATCCACTCACCTCAGCCTCCCAAGGCACGGGATTACAGGCTGAGCCACCGAGCCCGGCTAATGAATATATTTAAGTGA